>JASDQU010406498.1:0-10515 GCA_032191745.1 Picea mariana
CGTAGTTCAAGATTTGTTTAGATATTTTTAATTTCCTTAGGAGGTCTATAAATATGTATTAAGTTGATATAAATATGTATTAAGTCGACATTATAGAGGGTTTTTATATAGGTTGTTGTCTATTTATTTTTCTTTGGGTTTTGAGTCTATGTTTTGTTTTGTTATGCATGTTGTTTAGATCACTAAGAGATTGTTCATATATAATTGAGTGTAAGGTACAAGGCCTAAATGTAATCCATATTCTAAGTAATACAATGAGATTGCATGATTCATTTACCTATGTTTTTGTGGTAATCTATTATCTTAATGATTTTTATATTCTTGTATTATTTGCATGAGTTGTTTACTTCCAAATTAAATGAATGCAATTAAATTCTAACAAATGGAATATATACTTCCACCATTTCATAATACTCTACACACTACTTAATTGACAATAATCAAACATGCTTAGAGTGAGACCTCTTTCGTTTGGAAGATTGAATACATCGGCATGTGGACTTTTTGTTGGACCTTTTGTGGATCTTGGGTGTCTAAAAGAGCCAACAACGTGGTTCCTTTACGAGAACCTAAACAAACTATTGGTGGTGGAGATGCAATGTTTTAGGATCCTTAACCATTAAACTTGAATCACAAGAAATGATATTCATAAATCCTCACACTTTATTTATCAAAATACCCTTGATATAAGTCAACACCTTACATTGATGTTTTTATGGAAGAAATCCACTCGTATTCACTTTCCTCTTAATGTAGGGTGAGCTCTCAATGATCTAAGCTTCAATACAAAATACTCCAATACATGATCATTCATAAGGAAGACTCCACCCTTATTTATAGCTAGCTAAAAAACCGTAATGCTAACTACCTAGTGGACCTTCTTTAATGAGGCTCATTTACATTTATTAAACACAAACTACAAAGTGGGCCTTATTTAATAATAACCAACATACTAGATCTAGTCCACTTTACATTGAATGACCACCATAACTACACTATTATTACTAGTGACATTAAGGAAGTCGGTCGTGTAATGGGAAATTGGATTCATTATTCTAGTGATGGACAACCAGACAATATTGCATCGATATTTATAGAGAAAGAAAACAATGTTGTAAAAGATATCATTCAAAAAATTAAATTTCCCACTGGTTTTCTTCAAATGTAAACAATATCTTGATGAAGAAATATGAATTTGGTGGGATACAAATTCATGATTGACATACCTTTATTAAGGTATTTTGATAAATTCTTCATTTGTTTAGAAATTGTGTTTTGTTTTGAATTTTGGTAAAAAATACTGAGTGCTTCCATGTTCCATTATCTTCTACCTCTATCTCTCCCACACAACTTTGATAACAACATAAACTAGGCTATAAATGATCTCAACAAGTACATGAGGTAAAATGTTACAATTTATAAATGAAAGGTTAAGTACTATAGAATTGGCATACATGTGATTTATTTGCATCCATAACGTAACAAAGGTCTCAAATTCATATGCGGTGCTTTGAACTATTATTAATGTGGATATGTAACTAAATTTTATCGCTTTCTTTAAAATGTTGGGAAACAATATTTATCATGTCTTAGTTTGTAGTTGTTGGATTTATGCTGTAATACATCATGCACTTGTCTCTAAATGAATGGATTCCAAAGTGAACCCACACACAAGCAAAGGAAATGTGAGTTTTGTATGATGTTGCATTTTCTTTTTGAGTTGATGGCAGTAGAATATCTATCTTCGAAAATTGATCCACCATTATAAAAATGTTTCCAAACCAACACTCCAGTCATGACCTCATGTATCCAAATTGAGTATCAAAAGTGCATTGACTAGTGGTAAAGTTAAGAAAATTGCAGTAGGACTAGTGGTGTTAATATTTCACTAAATGAATCTATTACAAATAATTAGTACTTATCCACTTTGCAACTTACTCTAAGGTTTTACAAATCAAAGATATATATGATCATTGCAGATTAATATTTTCTCCTTAACCGCATTTTCACTATCACACCATTTTCACTACATCATATAATTCAAATTTGTGTGTTGAGTAATTACTTATGGAACCATTAAACATCTCACAATGGTGCATTTTTTCACTTTGTTATGATTATTAAAATGAAAGGTTTATAAACCCATCATCAACACTGTAACACACCCGACCCTTGAGTAACTTTCCTAGGGATGGAGCATCAAAATTTTTCTCTCCTTAACATCTCAAACCCTATGTCAAAGGTCTTCATTCTCTTCTACTTACCCGTAGCATTATAATAACTGCTACTAGGCTCAAATTCGAGCTTTGGGTTGCAGGTTATGGCTTTCCAAAGTTCTTTGGGCATTCATTGGTTGAGGGCCACATGGCGTCCACGTGAATCCACCTCACACGTATTCTTTCTAGGTTCCTTCATCCACGGTGGAATTCCATCCACTATCTGATCCCACGATTGGACTCAATCTTCGTCTAATACGCAGGACAATAGGAACTTCAACGCTTCAACGCTTTGACGATGAACACGTCCTTACTATCTATGCATGAGACCTTCTGTAGTCTCGAATTCCTGAAGTCCCATAAGCATGCCACGTGGTCTTGGCCTTCAGGCCTTTTGAATCTCTCTATTACGCTACAGCCGAAATCCTCCTGAGTCCCGAAGTCTTGGACTCCCAGAGTTCTCTACACCCGAAATCCTCCAGAGTCCCAAAGTCTTGGACTCCCGAAGTTCGCTACACTTCACCAACCACTTTGGCTAAGCGAGCACGTACCAGGGGCTGACATGCAGAAGGGACATGGGTGACATGTGTCATGCTCCAATAGGCATATAAGGTCTACAAAAAGAATATCTCGAGCTGACACGTGGCACATCAATCGTGGGTCCACGTTACCCTGGTGACGTCAACTTTCCACGTCACACCAGACTAGAAGCCTTCTAGAATCCCTCAAATATCATTTTCGAGATCTGACCATGTGGATCCATAGATCCACGACTAACATTACTTCATGACTCTGGTCTTTGGTAGTTTTGCGATGCAAACTCCTCTTTTCTCCCGGAGTTGGTCAGCACCGGGATGACCACAACTTAGATATGATAGTTAGGAAAAGTTATGAAGCATCCTCGAATCGACGACTCTCGCTACTTTGGGCTTCATAGCTTATAGACACACCATACCTCAAATTCCCCGGAGTACTCAGTCTCTGGACTAAGGGATCTAGTACCACGCATCCCCTGCATATCAACGACTTAGAGGGATCCCTAAGGATCCTTAGATCCATGATCCACTTTACTTAGAGAATCCGAACTTCGGGAGTTCTGCGATGCAAACTCCTCTTTTCTCCCGGATTTGGTCAACATCGAGCTGAACACAACCTAGATCTGATGGTCCGAGGGTATCCATGTAACCCCAGAGATCTACAACTCTTAACTTCTACTCAAGGGTCCCTTGGGTCCCATTGTTGGGCCATTCCTATAGGGACATATGTCATCCAAAAACACTTTGATAAGAATATGTGGCACTTGCCTCTGGTCACCGACGTCCCCTTACCTTGCAATGAGTTCACCATACCTGACAACGTCGTCACTCAGCACGTGGGCCCCGATCTTCTCTCGACATGATACACGTGTCCCCATGATTGAATGGTCAAGAGAGATCTCGAAGGATCCTTAGAGCCACGGTCCCCATTACTTTGCGACTCCATCTTTTGAGGGGGTTTTGACATTACAACACCCCTGTCCTCCTGAAGCGGTCAACGCTGGGATGACCACATCGTAGATCCGACGGTTGGGATAGTTCTCGAGCATCCTCAGATATATGACCTAGATTAACTTCGAGCTCCGGGACTTCGGAGGATTCATCTCCCTTACAACGAATACCAAATTTCTTTGAACTCACAAAGACTTAAAGAATCGAGGAGTTAACACCTATGCTCCTTCTCCAAATCCAACAGTCATGACAGACCTTTGGGTCCTTCCGAACATATATCATTTGCTCATATTTCCAAACGAAAGGATCTTCCCTTTCGAGACTTAAATCTCACTATCCTTCTTAAGTTTCATCTATTCTGAAGGAATTAGGCACTGGTGTGCTCTTTGCGCTCTTTCTCCTGAGCTTAAGAAACTCATTTTTCCCAGAAGACTCAAAACAAATGGGAGTATCGACATGCATACGGGGAAACTATGTCCAAGGTCGACGAACTCACAATTCATCTGCTTAAAATTGAGCCACTACATGGCTCAAGCATTTACATATACAAACCATATAGTTCCTTACTTGCTTAACTACAAAATCAAGAAAAGATAAAGGGATACAATCTAGTCATCAAGCAAACATGCACATCCTTGCAACATTCATAGGATATCTAACTTTAATCTACAGTTACAGTTCAATTACACAGGATATGAGAATACTTATCTATTATAGGTTGTAGCCAACTAACTGACTGTGGGTGTCCTCATTTCCACCCAACCATAGGCTCAGAGGAATTTATTCTTAGTGCTCTAGCCACCCCCATGCAAAGCCATGATATCACTAGGGAATTTATGCCAATTCTCAAAGGTCCTTTCTCTTTCACAGCTTCTACGAGGTTTATCAGATGATTCCTCAACATCAAGCTCACAGCCTTCTGCTCAAGTCTCGTTCTCTGCTAGAGAGCTCCCTGCATTCTCTTCTCTGCCCTTCCATGTTTTTTTCTTTTCATGCCTTGCACGCACATCCTTCCTTAATAAGGTTATCCTTCCTATCTTGTTCCTTCTGTCAGAAGGAAACTCGGGTCAATTTGGGTCTGCAGGAACCTGTGGTACTTCAGGATGACCTTCTGCAGCTAGACCATGCTTCCATTCATGGGGGTGGTTGATGGTTCAACCATCGGTCCTTTCTTCATTAACTTATTCCTCCTTGGGAACCGAAGGAAGTTTGTTATCCTCAACAAGAGAAATTTGGGGTCATTTGATATAATGAACCCTCTCTTATAGTTTTCACATTCTTTCCTCTAGTGATATCATGGCTAGTAATTTCAAGTTTTCGCCCCCACATTCAGTTGTTTGCAATTCAAAAAATAATACATTTACATTGTTCCCATTCCATAGCATGGTGATTATGATTAACGATTAATTACAAGATGGGGAAACAAGTGTGTTACAATACCCTCCCCCTTAAAAGGAACATCATCGTCGGTGTTATTTTGCAGTAACACCTATTAGGCCTTTCTCATTCTATTACTTCAGAAGTCTTGACCCTCTTTCTTGGTCAGTTCCTTTTCAACCTCTTGGCCTTCTTCGCCTTCCTTAAAAAATTCTTGAACAACAAGTACATTAATCATAGTTTCATGAAAAAAAAATTCATAGTTTAGCGCAATACTTATCTACATAGTTTGTGGAATTTTATCCATATGGATGTCTTGTTATCTAGGCTCACTATTTTTCCCAGACATACCCATTGTTTGCATGATCCCAATAAATAGTTTACAATAACTATCATATTCTCCTTTTCCTTGCGATCACTCACCCTCCAGGCCCAAGCTTAGGCCTCCCCTTCTCTACTATACAGTTCCTTGGGTGATCCATCTTGCCTTGCCAAGGTTTTCTCGCATAGGAAGAATTCCAAAGACTTCATTGACCCTTAACGTCGAGGAATCCCTTAGAATTGTTCTGCTAAGGCATCCCTCCAACTTGTGTTACCTCAACACAACATATTCCAGGCGATCATGGCTTACCACGGGGTTCTCATGGCTCGACAGTAGCCATTTTTCATGCTTTTCAGTTTGACAGCCTTCATCTGTCCTTTCTGGACAACTCTTTTCTTCTCACTTGTATCACAGGTATACATAAATTCATGAGACATCATCATAAATTCTGAATTTCAAAATTTTATTGCAATTCTGTCACCTACAGATTTCCAATTCCACATTTTGTTTTTCCAGATTTGTTCCACACATGGAACAGATTCACAAGCATGGGGCTTTCCTCCCCATAGTAATTTATCTCAACATGCAATTGGTATTCCTTATGGGATTACAATACTTCCATATCCAAGACTCTTTCTTCTTGCAATTCATTCTTTACACAGCCAAACAAACTGTTAGTTTCTCATGTTTATATATATATATATATATTCTCACCACATTACCTATGCATCATTTCAGCCTACCAAATTTTCAAAATGTAATTCATATATCAATTGAATTTAATGAATGTGACAAAATTCGTGGCCACATTCATACCCAATGCAACCTTGCCTTGATTTCAAGTTTGCCACACTTTATGACAAGCACTTTTCCATGGTGTGTTGTGTTGGGTATGTGTTATATTCTTTGCATGTGTGTGTGTGGGCGCGTTAGATTCGACAACTGCATTTGACGATCCCTCTAGTAGTTCTCTTTGTGTCATGTGCACCAAGCGATTTCCTAGGGGGGTCCGGGGGGGAAGGTATGCCCCCCCTGGTTACGTGCAGTGTGGCGACATTTTTTTTTGGGTGGTTTTTACTATTTTTAGCGGTTTACTAAATTAATCCTGGATTAAGGGAATAGGGTTTTGGTATCTACGGAATACCTAAAAACATTGTATATATATTTTATGGTGAATGGTGAAATTCGATATAATGAATATAAGAAAGGTTTTCCCAGTTGAGGGTTTCCGGTATAAAATCTCTGTGTACTCTGTGTATGAGCCATTGATTAAATTTTNTACGAAATACCTAAAAAAATTGTATATATATTTTATGGTGAATGGTGAAATTCGATATAATGATTATAAGAAAGGTTTTCCTGGTTGAGGGTTTCCAGTATAAAATCTCTGTGTACTCTGTGTATGAGCCATTGATTAAATTTTGTTTTTCTTAAGAATATATATGTATTTCTTTACTTCACAGGTTTAAAACTTACATGTGGTATCAAAGATCATTTTTGGCTTCAGAGGGACGCCTTTATTGTTGAGGGTTTGGCTCGGTCTTGATAGATCAAGTTTATCTTGGATCTGTGATAAACCTGGGTTTAGTGGAAGCTTTTGCAGTGGTGATTTGAGTGTAGAAAGAGGAATGGCAAGCTCTTCTAGAATCAATATAGAGAAGTTCAACGGTAAAAACTTTAAGCTATGGAAGCTGAAAATGGAGGACCTTTTTGTAGACAAAGAACAATGGATCGTTGTGGATCCTGGTACATAGCCTACTAGTACATCATCTACTAGCACATAGGCTACTGGTACACAACCTACCAGTACACAAACTACCAGTAGACCACCTACTAGTATGTCGAAGGAATATTGGGGGAAGTTGGACAGAAGAGCAAGGAGTACTCTTCGACTTTGCCTGGCAGATTCGGTGTTGTTGAATGTCTCAGGAGAGTCTACAGCCAAGGAACTATGGGATAAGTTGGGGAATTTGTATCAATCAAAGTCCCTAGTAAACAAGTTGTTTCTTCGAAAGAAGTTGTATCATCTTAGGTTGGAAGATGGAGATTCTGTGACAAAACATCTAAATGCCTTTAATACTCTGGTAAGTCAACTTGTCTCTTTTAATAATACGATTGCAGAATAAGATAAGTGTATTACTTTGTTATGTTCTTTTCCAGATTCTTGGGATAATATGGTTGTAGCAATTAGTAGTACCACTCAATCTACATTGAAGTATGAGGATGTAGTTTCATCCTTGTTATCTGAAGAGATGAGGCAAAAAATCATGGATGGTCATAACACAAATGCTTTATTTGTAAGAGGTTGTACACAAGACAGGAATCCTGGTAAGCCTTCAGGGGGGAGATCTAAATCTATAGGTAGATCTAAGTCTCCAAGAAAATATTTGAGGAAATGCTGGAAGCATGGTAAAATAGGGCATTATAAGAAAGATTGCAAGTCTAAGAAGGTTGAAAAACCAAAGGGATTTGATAGCACCCGCGAAAACCTCCACTGAAGAAGGAGGTGATGTTTACCTAGCATCTACAAGTACACATGTAGACCGCGATGTATGGTTGATCGACTCAGCTGCATCATACCATATGAATCCTCATAGGGAGTGGTTCTATGAATATGAAAAATATGATGGTGGTGATGTATTTCTAGGAGATGACTCGACAACAAAAATATTGGGATGTGGAAGGGTTAATTTGCTGCTAAAATATGGAAAGATTAAAACATTCCCTGGGGTTATGCACATTCCAAAACTTGTCAGGAGCCTAATATATGTAAACAAGTTGGATGATGCAGGAGTGGATACTATATTTGGAAAGAACAATTGCAATATGGTATGAGAGGTAATGGTGTTGATGAGGGGAGTTCAGTGTGGAACTCTGTACAAGTTGTTGGGAAGCACTTATACTAATGGGTGTAACAGTTCTGTTGTCCTTGAGAAGACAAATAAAGAAGACAAGACCAATATCATCCCTGAAAACAAGACCATGATGTGGCATCAAAGACTGGGGCATATTTGAGAAAAGGGCCTTCGAACACTACACGGTAAAGGCATGGTTGAAGGTATGCCTAATTGCACTCTGGATTTTGATTTCTGTGAACATTGCATATATGGTAAACAAAATCGAGTAAGATCCCCATATGTTGCTACAAGAGCAAAGGGGATCTTAGAGTTGATACACAGTGATGTGTTTGGACCTATTCATGTTCCATCCCTAGGTAAATCTGTCTATTATGTTTCATNCATGGATTTATTTTCTTAGAAAGAAATCTAAGGTATTTGATAAATTTAAAGAGTTTAAGGGTTTGGTAGAAAATCAAACAGAGAAGAAAATAAAGGTATTGAGAACATGTAATGGTGGAGATTTCTATGGAGATGAATTCATAGAATATTGTAAGAAGTGTGGTATAGCAAGGCAGAAGACTACTCCATACACTCCTCAATAGAATGGAGTTGCAGAAAGGGTGAACAAGATACTGATGGAAAAAGCAAGGAGAATGCTCAGCGTTGTCGGGTTAGGACAAGAATTCTGGGCAGAGGCAGTGGGTACAACATGTTACCTGGTCAATCGATCACCTTCATTAGTGTTGGATGATAAAACTCCACACGAGGTATGGTCTACAAAGAAACCCTGTCTTCAACATCTTAGAGTGCTTGGTTGTGATTCTTATGTACATGTTCCAAAGGAAAATAGGAGTAAGTTGGATAAAAAGGCCGAAAAGTGTATCTTTATTGGTTATAAAGATGGTTTGAAAGGTTATAAGCTTTGGAACACAGAAACCAAGAAAATTGTTTACAGTCAAGATGTTGTTTTTAGAGAGGTAAAAGATGTGTCCAAACAAGAATTCCTACCAACGCAAGACGAACCTAAGAAAATAGAGCTTGAGTTGGATGATGCAAAATATGAATCATATGAAGAAGAGGAAGAAGAAGAAGAAGAAGAAGAACCTCATACCCCAGTATTGAGGAGATCAGTAAGAGATAGAAGGCAACCAGAAAGGTATAGTCCACCTGATTTTCGTTCCAATTTTTCTTTATCTATTACTGATGATGATCCCATAACTGTCAAGGAAGCAGTGAATTCAGAGGATAGTAAACTCTGGAAGAAGGCCATGGTTGAAGAAATGGATTCCTTGGATAAGAATGAGGCATGGGATATAGTTGAGTTTCCAGCTGGAAGAAAATCGGTTGGTAGAAAATGGTTGTTTAAGAAGAAGTTTAATGCACAAGGTAAAGTGGAGAAAAACAAAGCTCGGTTAGTAGCAAAAGGTTATTCCCAGGTAGAGGGAATTGACTTTGGTGAGATTTTCTCTCATGTTTCTAAGTTAACTTCTATTATATTTCTTTTATCTATTGTTGTTGCTTTTAATCTTGAAGTGGAACAGATGGATGTGAAGACAACATTCCTACATGGGGATCTAGAAGAAGAAATCTACATGAAGCCTCCAAATGGATTTGTAGTGAAGGGAAAGAAAGAGTTGGTTTGTAAACTAGTCAAGGTTCCTATTCCTATAGGTGTAAAGTTATCTGCAGCTCAGTGTCCCAAGACATAGGAAGAAGAAGAGGACATGTCCCATGTTCCATATCCCAGTGTAGTTGGTAGTTTGATGTATGCAATGGTCTATACTAGACCATACATTTCACATGCAGTGGGAGTTTTGAGAAGGTATATGTTAAAACCAGAGAAGGAGCATTGGACAATAGTAAAGAGGGTCTTCGGGTATCTTCATGGAACTACCCATTATGGATTGTGATACCAAGGAAGACCAGGATTGGACATAGTGGTGGACATACATGGATTTGTTGATGCAGACTAGGATGGAGTCTGGATCGCAGAAGATCTACAAGTGGGTATGTGTTTAACCTATTTGAAGGAGCAATCAACTAGATGAGAAAAAGACAGGTTGTAGTGGCTCTCTCAACTACAGAAGTTGAATACATGGAAACCACTCATGCAAGCAAGGAAGCAGTATGGTTACAAAGATTGTGTTCAGGTATTGGGTTGGTACAACAAGCAATGAGATTAGATTGTGATAGTTAGAGTGAAATATTCCTGGCAAAGAACCGAGCTTATCATTCAAAGAAAAAGCATATTGATGTTCAGTATCACTTTATGA
>JASDQU010406500.1:10732-21128 GCA_032191745.1 Picea mariana
GACATCACTAATGTTTCTCATCAGTGCAACATAGCCTCCAAACCTATGAGGCCTCTTCCTTTCCCTAAAAGTTCCTTTGGGAGCAACTATCCTTTCTACTTCTTGCACTATTTCTTTAAGCCACCCTGGCTTCCTTTTGGCTGGAGGTTCTTCAAGAGCTATTTATAACACTTCAGTGAGTTCTAAGGGCTCATTACTTGGCCCTTCACAAGGTTCCTCCCTTTGATCATCTGACTCTTCATTTTCAGAAGAAGATGAAGTTGGCTGAACTGCTTTTGAATCCTACTGAAGCTCTCTAGATTTCTTAAATGCGGCTTCCTCATGGAAAGTCACATATTTTCTTACCTCTATTTTCCTCTGACCTAGTACATAAATCCTGTAATATTTGGAGTTCTCACTCTACCCCCAAAAAACCGCTTTCTTGCCCGAGGGTTCCATCTTTGTCCTCTTTTCCTTAGGGACATGAATATACACAGGACATCCAAATATGCTTGAATGCCCTACTTCAGGTTTGATCCTTGAGAAGACTTCTTCAGGAGTCTTGTCCCTCAAAATAGCATGTGGACACCTGTTCTGAATATACACGGTAGTGGAGGTAGCTTCTGCCCATAAATAATTTGGCAGATCCTGGTCAAACATCATTACTTTCGCTGCCTCACAAATAGTCCTGTTTTTGCTCCCAACAACACCATTTTGCTGAGGGTTATATGGAACGGTCAACTGTCTCTTGATTCTTGTTGACTTGTAGAAATCCTCAAACTGAAGAGATTCAATCTCTCTTCCATTGTCTTTTCTAAGGATTCTGATGTGTTTCCCTGTCTGCTTTTCAATAAAGGCTTTATACTCTTTGAATTTATCAAATGTGTCACTTTTAGCTTTAAGAAAATATATCCAACATTTTCTTGAGTAATCATCAATAAAAATGATGTAATACAAACAACCACTGAGTGAGGGAGATGACATGGGACCACATACATCAGAATGAACCAGATCTAAGATGCCCTGAGCTTTGTTGTCACTACTAGGAAATGCTTTATTTATATTTTTACCTAGCATGGATCCCTTAAAAATTTCATTTTACTAAGAGAAATAGAGGGCATGCCACATACCATGTTCTGTAGATCTGGAAGAGCTTTGTAATGAAGATGTCCAAGTCTTCTGTGCCACAACTCATTGGAGCTAGTCGCATCATGAGCCAATGCCTGAATTGACTGTCCTGACACGACATACAATCTTCCACTGCGGGTTCCAATGGGTTCTGCTGTACTTAAGATCACCCAATATCCCTTATCCTCAAGGGTTGAAACTGATAGTAGATTCTTTTTGAGCCCTGGATCATATAATACTTCATCATCATGAAGTCTAGCCCCAGATTCCAATCTAAAGAATATAGAGCCTACTCCCTCTATCTTGTAACATTTTTCACCCCCAAGCTCGACCTGCTCTGCAAAAGATTTTGTCTCGAAATATGAGAGGATCTACATGTACCTTGTCATGTGCTTTGATGCACCATTGTCTACTAACCAAGTTTTCAGCCTCGTGGAAACTTAACTTTGATGTTTGGCTTCCATTGAGAGCCTTTCTAGAAAGTGCCTTTCTTCTTTCCCTTGAATCTTGATGCTAAATCTGAGTGCTCTCCTTTCATTGGCTCGCTTCTGGTAGCTGTGCAACTTTCCTCCTAGAGGCAATCATTCCATAACCTCTCAAACGTGGGCTGAATCTCTCTCCCACTTACACTGGATAAGAAGGTCTCCCATGAAGAAGGAAGATCGTCAAAAATGGCCCGCACTAAATCATCATCATCCACTGTCACCCCTATGAACAAAACATGATCTTTGATCTGAGCTATCCTGGAACAAAAATATGCCATTGATTCACCTTTCTCCGTATTCAAATACTTAAGATTGTGATTAAGTGTCCTCTTCTGACTTGGAGCATGTTTCTCATATGGATTCACCAAGGTATCCATACAGTCCTTGGCAGTCATCAACGAAGTCATTATAGGCATTATACTGTCTTTGACTGAGTCAAATATGGTTTTCTTGGCCTTTTCTTGACTCTTCCTGAAATCCAGTCTTCTTGCATTATTCGTTGGTTCCTCCACCACTGTGGTCACATACTTCTCAAGATCATGCTCTTGCAAGATATTTTTTATACAGAGCTTCCACACATTAAAGTTGGTAGCTCCTTTGAGCCTATCTTCAGCCCTGACTGAAATGGAGGATGCCATGGTCCTCACACTAAAAAATTAATCAAGCTCACTTGGATCTGTGTGTACCTGTTGCAGCACTTCAACATGTTTAACACACCCTAAGCTCTGATACCATGTTAAATTATGAGCTTGATTTCTTATGCGGATTAATTCTTTTATTTTCTTCAATACTTTGATTCCAGGTTAATACACTTCAACAATTTCAAATCATAAATGAATAGCAATAATTATGTAGATAAGTAAACATGCATATCAACAACACATATACCCTGGGGAAACCTTGTACAGGGAGAAAAACCCCAGCAAACAATATTCCTTTATTTCATTAATAATGTAAGATCTATTACAAATATCCACCATGAATGTACTTCTCTTAAAGAGCTTTCCAAGATGACTCTGACCTGACAAAGACTTACAAGACCTTGCTGAAATACACCTTTGACTCAAGACTTTAGTTACAACTCTTGACAAGGCAATTCAAAATTCTCTTCATGGTGGATAATGTTTACACGTGTCAATGCACTAGATCAATACAATTACATCATTTGCAATATTAGGAATATCGTTTGTTTCTAGCTCATAGGAATTTTACATTCAACCTAAATTTTGCTACATACCTTGACTTTTTCTCATGGCCCATAAGGTTTGACTAGGATCACAGAGGTTGTATGTTCCCCCTGACTTTTTGACTAGTCTGTCTATGCTCACAGAGGTTGTACATTCCCCTAACTTTTTCACTAGAATTTCTATGCTCACAGAGGTTGTACATTCTCCTTGACTTTTGAGTTAGACTCACATAGCATCTCGTTCGTCCTAAGTTTTGGCTTGACTCACAGAGGTTGTTTGTCCCCCCTTGCTTTTGTCAATACCTCCCAAGACTGGTTGATTCTCCAAATCTCCCTTGCTAGCCTTAGGGTGGCCCATATGGCCTCTCATTGGAGAATGACTAACGATGCTACCAAATTTAACAAATAGTCCTCTGACCCATAAATGAATTACCAATCAGACTAGAAGATGGAAGAGTCCTCCTCAAGAGTTAATGGGGATATGGGGCAGAGTACCCATCTGGAATAATTCTAGACCTAACCACAATTTGGGGATCCAGACCCACGTAACCTTGGTGAGGAAGGAAATAAAAGAGGTGATTCATGGGTAGAGGCATATCTGCGAGGAAGCATAGTGGAGAGACCAATCTCCCAGAAGCGAAAATAGTGTTTTTAACTCTTTGGTTCGAGGGAGAACTGAGAAACAAGATCATTTTGGGTGTAAGAAGATGTTGGCAATGTTTTTCAGTCCAAGATGATAAGCAGGGTTGAAAAGTGACTGTGTAATTACTCGTGTAGACCTCCTTGCTTGGTATAGAGAAAACCAGTTGCCAAGATCCTATGGGAGGAGGAGGGTAACCTCCGTCCCTGACAACCACGGAGCAAGAAAAAAGTGTTTCTCTCAGAGCATCATCGTCTAGCTCGTGGGTGGCCTATGGTAAATTCATTCATGAGTGGTTGTGCCTATGATTGGGTGGAAACATACACCCCTTTTAGTAGTCTCTTCACGATTCTGGTTTTCTGATATGTATTTTCATACTCAGTGTATTGACACAGAAATGATGATTGAATATATTTATATGTCTATGATTGAGTTATGTATTGAATGATTAAGGTAGAAATATGTATTGTCTCTCTATGAACCCATGCTTGTGAATGGTCTTCTGCTTGCCTTATCTTAGAAGTTAGAGAGTTATGGGACATAAGCCTACAAGAGAGTCAGGGTAGGATTTACTGGAATGCTTCAGTCCTGTCGACCTCTCGAATCTACCTTCGTGGGAATACCAAGTACAAAATCTATGGAAGGAGGGAGTCTCCTTCAGACCCTTCACCTGTGTGACTGAGGGCTCAAGCCTGTGTCTTTAACCAATTCACAGCTAAGATATTATTGCATAACCCATGAGAATTTTCAGAGGACCTATATGACCAAGGTCTGGGAACATTGCGCTAGGCTTGAAAGAAGATAAAACTTTTTGTCTTCAGAACTCTAGGAGTTTGGAACTCTGTGAGTTCAGAGCTCCGGAGTGTTACTGCCTTACCATTTGTAAACAAGCCGAAGGAAACCTTTTGGTATGGTTACCCACGAGTTTGACCGATGTCTGGAGGTTTCCCTAAACATGGCAGATAGACCTATCCCATAGTTAAATCCTGACCCATTTACCAATAACGAAGTAATGCGAGCCACAGATCCGAGGGTATTCGTGAATCCCCCTAACCATTGGATCTATGTTGAGGTAAGTCTGACGTTGAATACTTTGAGAGAAATGAGATTTTATAGCAACTAAATTCCCCAAACGTCAGAGTTACGAATTGATGTAAGCTGTGGATCTAGGGAATCCATTAGGAACCCCTTGTAACCATCCAATCAAACAGTGGAGGGACCCACATGCAGTACTTCAACGAAGTCCTGCTTCGAGAGAGTGGAGTAACCATAACGTTAAATCCTCTAAAGGCCAAAGCTGTGAAGTAACAAGGACCGTATATCTAGGGACCCTTCTGGATCTCCCATGACCATTAGATATAGACCATAGTCAGCCCGAGGCTGACCACTCTGGGAGCAAGAAGGAACTCGCACCATGGATGCCCAAAACATTGATGTTACGAAGTAACCGAGGCCGTATATCAAGGGGTTTATGTGGACACACCTTAGCTGTGAGATCAAAGGGTTTGGAAGGCTATGGGTTCGAGGTGACGTGGACCCACATTTGATGTGCCATGTGTCACCTGGATTCATATGTTTCGCAAACCCTATGTTCCCAATTAAACATGACATATGTCACCCACTATATGGGCCATGTGTCATCTCTTCCTTGCCACGTGTCACCCTTGGTACTTGCTTACTTGGTCCATTTGGTGGGTGGAGTCCTTGGGACCCACCTATCCTTGTCTATGTGTCTAGCACGTCATCACGTGCGAGGGTGGACCCTTCAGGAGTCCAGGACTTCAGAAATTTGGAGGTTTGGGATGCAGTGTCGAGGATACGCTGAAAAGCCTGAAGGCCGGAGCCATGTGGCAAGATTTCAACTTCCTTTGGGAGTTCACAAATTCAGGACTTTGGAGGATAGCCATGCATAAAGGAGAAGGGATGTTCAGCGTTGAATCGTCAAATGTTGAACTTCCCTTTATCCTATGTGTAAATAAAGAAAATGCCCCACCGTTGGATTGGAAGGTGGATGGACCTTCCCCTTAAATGTAGGAACTTGGGGATGGTACGAATGAAGTGGATCCATGTGGGTGCAATGTGGCCCATGTCCAATAATGCCCGAAGAACTTCGAGAGGCCATAAATTGCAATCCATAAATTGGTTTTGAGTCTATTAGTAGTCGTTAGAAAGATACGGTTGAGTAGAAGAGGATGGATATCTCAGGAGAAGATTTGAGACAACTAAACTAAGAGAAATTTGTATGCCCCATCCCTAGAAAGGGTACTTATGGGTTGGGTGTGTTACAAATTAGTATCAGAGTAGGCAAACACCCCGCCTACTTGGTCTCATGAACGAGTCACATAAAAATATTACTAGAAACATTTTAGAGCTAACACCCTATCTTAACCCATTCCTAAGAGTCTTAGTTAAACCTCTACTGAAGAAAGGAATGAAACTTTCTGTTGTTGTTATATATTTTGCAAAATTTGAGCTGTCGGTTGTTCAAAAACTAATGGATCATTAACTAACGAAAAATGTTTTACCAACACTCAAGCAGTCAGTGGGCCAAAGGAAAACTACAACATAAAGGATGGTGACACATAATGAATTGGGTAAAATCTCCCAAAATAGAGAGGAAGAATATGATGAAAGGAGGGTAGTGGAAACCCCTCCATATTTTGCTGAAACTATAAGAAGCCTCATGGAAGAATTATAGATTTTTAAGGTTGACAATGAAAAGCTGATAAAAGAGAAGGAAAAGTAAACTGAAATTAATGCAGTCCTATTGCAAAGCTTATTAGATATACCAAGGAAACTGCAACATGGACCAACAACCAGTCATGTGGACAGAAATAACACTAAGAAAACCCAAATTCCACCTGAGATAAGAAAGCATGGTCCTGAAAGTGGCCACACCAGGAGGAGCTCGTTAAAGAAGGCCCAACATGGAGCCAAGAGACACTCATTGAAATAATCCTCTGGTGAGGAAACTGATAACTCCAAGGGATGCTCTTGTAGAAAAACTAGTTCACATTCCCAGAGGAGAGGAAAGAAGAGGAAACATTCCAAGAGTCATTACCCTGAAGAGTTCAAGAAAGAAAAACCACCCACTTTTGATGGAGAAATTAAGAAGGGGGAAGAAGCACAAGTTTGGTTGATTCGCTTGAAGAAGTACTTCAAAGTCCATGACTACTCTAAAAATTTAAAGGTTCGAATAACCATTTTTAACCTGAATGGGAAGTCCTCCATTTGGTGGGAGGACCTTAGGAATGTGAAAGGAATCCATGAGAAGGAATTCTCATGGAAACAATTTGAGAAATACTTCAAGAAGAAGTATCTATCAGAGAAATAGTTTGATGGGAAGACCAAGGAGTTCTATGAACTCAAGTTGGTACAACTTACAATAGATGAATATATCAACAAATTTCATGAGTTGATAATGTATTTACCTTACATAAAGGATGAAAAGGTAAAGATGAAATGCTTTATTAGTGGACTGCCTCAGTCCTTCTGGAACATAATTGAATTTGATGAGCCAAATACCTTAGAAGACACTATCCGAAAGGTAATGTATTGCTATGAGCAATTCAAGAATAAGACAAAACCTCATGAGGACTCGAAGAAGAAAAATAATTCGGGATTCAAGAAGAAGGGGTTTAAGCCCTCAAAATTTAAGAACAATGGGAAGTGTTCTAATATGAGCCTTCCTACTAAAAGTGTATATCAAAAAAATTTCCTCTCGGAGTGGAAATAAACCCTTTGGAGCAGCCTTAGGTGAGATTGATAACGCAAAGAGAGTAACCTTGAAATGTTGAGGTTGTGGAGAAGAAAATCTACTGAGATACTTCCCATATATGAAACAAAACAATAGGAGGGTATACAATGTCTAAGAGGCTACCACAGTGAATGATGTGGCTAGGAGCATGCCACAAATTTATGCAACCTTGGACAATAGACAAGCCAACCACCAAGATTCAATGGTGGAGATGGAAGGTATGATTGACAACCATCTAGTTTCCATTTTAATTGACCCTGGTTCTAATTTGAGTTATGTTTCCCCTCAAACTATTGAGAAATGTAAATTGAAACAAGTTAAACATCTTAAATCATGGCTGGTAGAACTAGCCATTGGATCCAAAATAAAAGTAACAGAGGTCATACCAGCATGCCAATTCATTATGGATGGATGGCCCACCCAAGAAACCCTAAAAATGCTCCCTTTAGGATCTTATGACCTTCTAATTGGCATGGACTGGTTGGTTGCCCATAAAACCAAGTTGAACTATTACAATAAAACTTTGAAGTGTGAAGATGAAGAAGGGATTCAAAATCTTGTCTTAGTGAGACAAATATCAACCATTCAGGTGAAGAAGTATTGTAGAAAATGATTCCCTTTATTTGCAATACATATGTTGGACTATGTCGAGAACAATAAACCCATCCTAGAGGACAATCCCATATTAAGAGAGTATAAATATGTATTTCCAGAAGAGCTACCAGGTCTACCTCCAAGAAGATATATTGAATTTTCAATAGAACTTGCACTAGGAGCAGTGCCAGTGTCTAGAAGACCCTATAGAATGAGTACACCAGAGCTAGTTGAGCTCAAACTACACCTAAAGGAAATGATGGACAAAGGCTACATTCATCCTAGTGTGTCTCCATGGGGATCACCAACCTTGTTTGTGAAAAATAAGGATGGAACACTCAGGTTGTGCATAGACTATAGGAAACAAAATAAGATGACCATTAAGAATAATTATCCCTTGCTAAGGATCGATGACTTGTTTGAACAATTAAGGGGAGCTTTAAATTTTCTCTAAGATTCACTTGAGGTCTGGATACCATCAGGTCTAAATTAAGGATGAAGACATCCAAAAAACAACCTTTAGGACAAGATATGGTCATTATGAATTTTTGGTGGTGCCATTTGGGATAACCAATGCATCAACCACTTTTATGTGCTTAATGAATAAAGGGATTTTCCAAAGATCGGTTTCCCAATCACGTGCCTTCAGAAAAAGGGAGTTAAATTCGTTTGGACATTAGAATGTGAAGAGAGATTCCAAGAGTTGAAATACCTTCTAATCAATGCAACTGTGATGAAGAGTGCAGACCCAAACAAGGACTTCCTTGTCTGTACAAATTCCCACAAGGAAGGACTCAGAGGAGTCCTTATGCAAGAAGGAGATGTAATTTGCTATGAATCCAAAAAATTGAATGAGAATGAAATCAATTATGTGACCCATAATCTAGAATTGGCTTCCATAGTGCATGCTCTAAAAATGTGGAGGCATTATCTCCTAGGTAGAAGATTTTAGCTTATGACATACCATTGTGGGTTGAGATATCTGTTTGATCAACCAAAGCTCAATGTTGAATAATGGCCTACTAACTTACAAATGTAGGTTGTATATTCCAAATTGTGACAACTTGAATAGGTTCACAATGGATGAAATACACAAAAGACCATATACTGGTAGTCTTAATTATAAGAAGATGATCACAACCACTAGGAAGTTATTTTATTGGCCCGGACTGAAAAAGGACATGGTTGACTACTTAGCCAAATTTCCCGAATGTCAGCAGGTTAAGGAAGAGCACCGGTATCCAGTAGGACTATCGTATCCCCTACCAATTCCAAAATGGAAATGGGAAGCTATCACCATGGATTTCATCACAGGGTTACCAAAATCAGCGAAACAGAATGACACCATCATGGTAGTTGTGGACAAACTGAGAAAGACTGCCCACGTCATTCCCATCAAGTCAACTTGCATGGAAATAGATATTGCCAGTATTTTCATGAAATAAATATTTAGGCTACATGGCATGCCTAAGGAAATCATATCCGACCGAGATGCGAAATTTGCTTCAAATTTTTGGAAATCTTTGTTTGCTAGTTTTGAAACTAGATTGCTATTTAGTACAACCTATCACCCTCAAAATGATGGACATACCAAGAGTGTAAACCAAGTATTAGAGGACATGTTAAGGATGCATGTAATGCACCAGCCTAAGAAGTGGGAATACCACCTACCACTGGTAGAATTTTCCTACAACAATGGCTATCAAGGTGATTCACTTGGCAACTGTAAGCACCTGTGAAATAGACGTCAAGGAGAGAGTCAAAAGTGCACAAGAAACATATGCATTTTTTGAAGACTGTAAAATGATAATTGGAAGAAGAACCCACAGGGATGAAGTATGAGGGTTATCAATTGTTGAATGATGGCCTGCTAACTTACACAGGTAGGTTGTATATTCCAAATTTTGACGACTTGAAGAGGTTCATAATGGATGCACTACACAAAAGGCCATATATTGGTCATCCTGGTTATCAAATGATGATCACAGCCACTAGGAAGTTATTTTATTGGCCTAGAAGTAAAAAGGACATGGTTGATTACTTAGCCAAATGTCTAGAATGTCAGTAGGTTAAGGCAGAGCACTGACATCCAATAGGATTGTCACAACCCCTACCAATTCTAGAATGGAAATGGGAAACCATCTCCATGGATTTCATCACAGGGTTACCAAAATCATCCAAACAGAATGATGCCATAATGTTAGTTGTGGAAAAACTGAGCAAGACTGCTCACTTCATTCTCGTCAAGTCAACTTGAAAGGAAATAGATATTTCCATTATTTTCATAAAAGAAATATTTAGGCTCCGTGACATGCCTAAGGAAATCATATCCGACCGAGATACGAAATTTACTTCAAACTTTTGGAAATATCTGTTTGTTGGTTTTGAAACTAAATTGCTATTTAGTACAGCCTTTCACCCTCAAATGGGTGGGAAGACTGAAAGTGCAAACCAAGTATTAGACGACATGTTAAGGATGCATGTAATGCATCAACCTAAGAAGTGGGAAGATGACCTACCACTAATATAATTTTCCTACAACAATGGCTATCAAGAGTCATTGAAGATGAGCCCTTTTGAGGCCCTCTATGGTAGACAATGAAAAATTCCAATTAGCTAGGATAAAC
>JASDQU010406504.1:0-10632 GCA_032191745.1 Picea mariana
ATGGAAATGAGAAGGTTGGCTCGTGATGAGACCCCCTTTCTCTCAGCCATGCAACTGAGAGCCATTGCCCTAGTTTGGTGACCAGATGAGGAAAATGTCATACCACTAGATATTCATGGACGTGATTGGTCGTATCGTGATGAGACCTCCTATCCTTCAACTAACCTTTTAAGCATTTATTTATTATATTGTGGGTCCCATTTATTCAAAGATAAGTGTTTCATTTTTTTCTTGGGTGATCCATGGGTGAAGCATCTTGAAGGTTTATATAAGGCTTTTATCTTTTACCCAACACCAACCCCTCTGGTCCTTTAGCCCCTTCTTTCCATAGAATGAGGGACAACTCCTTCTTAGGTCAATACACCCTAAAATCCCAAGAGATAATTAAACATAGGGGAATAATGATGAAAAATGGTAAGTATGGTCGGGAGCGGTACGATGTCTCAATAAGGGATTTCCCAGTAGCAAACCCATTCCCAAAGAAGACCACATACTAGGGCGCAATGTCAACCACCAAGGTGAAGTAGGGAAAAAGGCATAATGTCCAAGCACATATAATGAAATCTAGAGCAAACTAATATACTACATAATCAAATGGCTTAGGTATTGAAATGATGCTCACCATAATACTGACTTGTACCTCATGGAGCAAGGTCCACTGCCTTCTGGAATCCAACTGGTGTGGTGGATGCCATATGTAAACCTATGACCATCTATGGTGGTGAGTAGGATTTACATCTATGCAAAGGGTATTTTTGGTCATGTAGTCTATTGTCACACCATATCTACAACCTAAGGGCCTCGATACATCATCTCCTTAGTTATCCACAAAATAGGGATAACATATGGCTCCTACTTGGGGACATGTGCTCGCCATGGAGTTCATGAGAACCGCAACATCTCCTGGTAGACTTATGCCTTCAAGTAAACATCAAACTATCAAGTGCAAGATGGCCTACTCATCCTTATTCTCATATGATCATAATCCAAACCAACTAAGCTAGAATTTTTTTTTTTATTTTTTTTTTATTTTTTATTTTTTATTTTTTATTTTTTTTTATTTCTAAACTAAGCATGAAATCAATATGCAAGTAGAGAAAAATGAAAATGAAATGCATATAAACTACTATGCACTATCAAAATGCAAATGAAGCGAATCAAAATGACTTACCTACTTACCTGGGGCCTTGGGGCCCTGGAGATCACATGCTGGACGATGTCAGGTGAAGTTGTACAACCAGTGCAACCAACCGATCATCGGACGAAAGCATTTCTCCCTGTGCTTAATCATGTGAAACAACAAAGCTAAGTCTAGCACACAGTAATCATGAGCATAAATAAACATATAATCAATCATGAAATAAAACTCATGGAGATGGGTTGAGGGGAGGAAATCTTGATGAAAAAAGAAACCACAATCTCGATCATCCTGGAACTCCTGCCTGCAAGCATAGCCACAAGCCCGATCTATCCATATCTGGAGTGGACTAGATGATGGCTCATATTCATCCTCAATTAGAAGATCACTAGTCCCTGAAGGCTAAGAAAGGACAAGAGATCCAAAGAAAACCCTATGATTTCCCAAAGAAGAAGAAACAGGGTAAGGCACAACCTTAGAGAAAATCTCCTCTGTCGGACTCATGAAACGTCTCTTTTTGCAAATCCATGCCCAAAGTCTCAACGTGAAATTACTTCAATTTGGTAGTATGGACCTCAGATTGCTTTGGGTGGGCCACAACTTGGTGTCTATCAAAATCTGAGTATGGTGGTTGAAAATCATCCTGAAAACGTTGCGTGAGGTCGTCCTCGAATGGGTGGAACAAATTTGTGACCATATCATCGGGTTGACACATATATGGACCATCTGGCTGTAAAAATAAATCCCTTGAAGAAATGATTTATGTATCCATTATCTGAGATGTGCCTTAATGTCGTAGATAGGATCTTCGTAAAAAATGAAACAACGCAAATTCCATCTGCATCTCCCAATCTGTATGAAATCATCAATGTGATCATCAACTGTATCTGGGGGTTGTTCTGTGATTTCATCTGCATCATATAAGATTATTACTTCTTCACAAGACTGGATAACTTCATCTTCTTTGAAAGGGACATTAGAGGATAATGTCTCGTTCAGGCCTTCTGTAAGAGAAAATTCATCAAGATCCTTTTGGAAGTTTTCTTCATTTCCATAGTCATGGAACAAAGCATCATCAAAGTTCTCAAAAGGATTATAAATCATCATGTTCTCTTCTTGGTGTGCAGGAGGAGCATATGTATAGACGTCCTCATTAAGTGGAAGGGCAGACACTTCATCTTCATATGCACGAGGAGAAAAAACCTGAATGATATCATCTTTGTCAAGTGGGAGCAAGGACACCAATGTCTCTTCATCTGGGTGTTGTATTTCATTTGGGTCTTCATCATCCTCAAAAGGTTCAAAGAACTCACCATCTCTATCTTGATATAATATGAGTTCATATAGTTCCTTGAGCATGAAGAGTTTTTCATCATCACTTGGGAAGCCTTCTTGGTATCCATACTCCTCGGTTAGAGCATCATATAATGAATTTGTTCCAAAATATGCAATGATCACTTCCCAAGTTGAATTTTGGGTAGGAATTTTCTCATAATATTCTATGATGGCATCAAGCTCCTCTTTTTTTTGCTAAAAAAACTTAACCATAAAATCCTTATTTTGGAAAAGTCTCATTAGTTGTTTACAAAACTCAGAATCTTCATCTTTTCTTCGTTTGAGACGTTCAAAATTTTCCTCACTGGTGTTGTCAACTTGTTGTTTTTCAACTGTCGTCTCAACAAATTCTGGAAGAAGCGTTCCTCTTAAGCATTCAATACGATCAAGGTCAAAACCTTTTCTTGAAAAGGCATCTTCCAGGTCTTGAACTGTATCTTCAAGAATTTGAGCTTTTGGTCCCCAATGCTTAAGGAACTCTCTGATGAGGATCGTCAAAGAAGATATCTTGCTTGGCTTATAAGAATGTCTAATCCAATCTCTTTGTTCCCTTCCCAAGGATAGTAGAAACAATCGCAAGCACACATCCTCATGTTGTGCACTAAAAAATGAGATGGTCTAACAAACGCAACAATATGTGGTACGACTGACAATGGATTACCATCGAAGTTTGGGAGAAGGTTGAATTGGTTAATTGGGCACTTATTTGGATATCCGTCAATAGCTTTGAGATACAACACTTTGTATGCTTCATGAAAGTGTCACATGGACATGTTTCCATTACTTGGGGTAACACTTCAATGGACTCACCAGATGATCTCAAGGCTCATCAAAGGATGAAAAGGGGAAAACAAAGGAAAAGTGTGTTCTAGGAAGGTGGAGTCGCCATATGAGCTTTCAGGTGAGCTCATCAAGAAGGGTGGAGAGGGAAAGTCCCTTGGGTGGAGTCGCCAGACAAGCTAAGGGAAAGGCTTTGGGATAGCTTACCAAAGTGTCATTAAGGTATGAAGAGGATTCAAAATCCTCCTCGGCAATGATGCCAAAATTTTATAGCACAAGTTGTAGGTTGGGCAAAGCCTGACCCAACCACAAAAGCAAGTGCTACAACTTGGGAATCCTACACCCAATCTCACCTCGATGTAGGTCCTGCACTTCAAGGGTGACTAGGTCACTCTAGGGAGGCGATCCCGGAGACTGTAGTGGAAAGGAAAGGGAAAGGAAAATGTAATAGAGAGGCCCCTAGAAGTTAGTGTACTAAGTGAAAAAGAGGAAAAGGGAGATGCCTTGATGAGCAAGTAATGTTGCCCCAAATGATGTGTTGCTTAGCCCGATGATTGTACCTACGCAAGACACAAGAAGAAGCCAAATTCAAAGCAATATATCAAGTGGATCAGAAATTTAAGATTGTTGTCCCTATTTTGCAGTAGATATATCGTTGATAGATTACATCCAAATCAAAAAGTAAAAGGTCTACATTAGTTAGCAATGTCAACAATAAAACTAGTAACCAATGTGGACCAAAAATAGCACTTCAAGACTCAATAAAGATGGTTGTCATAAAAGTAAATTTCTGCAGCATTATATCAGACTTATGGCTGTAGCATTCAATGAAGTACACCATCAAATCTCACCATCAAAAGTGCCAAAAGTTAGCCCAATAGATGCACCTAGGTTAGTAGGTTAAACTAGCAAAGTTAGAGGGTTAGTTTGTGAGATATTAGCGGTTAGGGTTAGATTTTAAAGCAACCCTAATGACTGTAGGTTAGTTTTACTACAACAACAAGAATTTGTGGGAGAAAGAAGATGCCCTAAGAGAGGAAGAATCCCCAATGCATCAAGATCATTATCCAAAAGAGATAACTTTAAAGCTTGAAATTTGTATGTTTACCAAGGCAACAATGTATTTCTCCCATGCAATAAGTAAATGACTAGTGCCTTTAAGAAAGGGTTAATGGATTCAAGAGAATGTGAAGAATCTAGATGGGCTACTTCCTTGGGGGTGTAAATCCTTTTACTCCCCAAGGAAATCTTCTCTTAGCTAGGGTTTCAACTAGGAGGCTGTATGCAATTATACTCCTCTTAGTAAACCCTTATGAAGTAGTATTCCCTTAGCAATAAAATGGTGGAAACAGAAGTAGGGGTGTATGCCCTTATACTTTCTACTTGGATCAAGCAAATATAACCTTTAACTTGTACAAATGACAATACAATGAAATAAATGACACCTTCAAGCATTAAAAGGCAATAAAAGCTAGACTAACCACAAAAAAAAGCAATGAAGAAAGCCTTCCAAGGTTAGTGCACCATCTCCATCAACCATAACCAAGACATAACCATGAACAAAAGCACACGAGAGAGAACTAGCCAAAGAGAGCAAAATTTCAGTCCAAGAGCCTCTCACTATGGAGAGTTATGTCTCTAAAATGAGATATTATGATCTCTATTTATACAAAAAGTTTCCAAAATAGTTTGTCCACATAATACTAGGGTAAAACACAAGACCAGGGGCCAACAACCCTAATATTTCCCCTTTACAGAGATAATATTTAAAAATTCTCTTTAATTTCACTTTTGTACAAAGAAAACCCTAAAACAAAGGTGACATCATCTCTTGAAGGAGGACATTTTGGAAAATTGAGCAAGTCGTTGGAGCTCAGATGCACAGTAGGGCCTCCAAAGGCCATGTGGAAATCATCTAGAGCCTCTCCACCTCAAAATTTCATGTTTAATGCTTTGATTCATCATCAAACACCATATGCCCCTCAAATGTGACATCAAGCCCCTAGGGAGTGACGTTTTCTCCTTCTGGGCAAGTCGTTTGGCATGCAAAGGGTGGGCTATGTCTATCCAACTATCTCCTAGGCCTCCGAAAGAATCTTATTGTCATCTGGCATGTAGGCCTATGTCATCCATCATGTGGGTTGCTTGTTCTCATGGAAGCCTAAGCTAGGCTTGGTCTTCCAAAACTGGCCACCAACTTGTACCCGCAAGACAAATGGATATGCCCTCCAAGGATCTCAAGTCAAAGAATCGTGATGAGTAAATCAAGTCAATAAATAAGCCATCCAAGCATGTGCATCAAATATCACCATATCAAACAATTGACAACTCAAAGACATTATGCGACTTGTTAAGCTTAAATATGGGAGGGTTGACGAGGTGTCCTATTGGTTAGATCTTGCCCTAGGTCAAGGAGAGCTTCCAAGAGGTTCCTCTCTAAGCCATGTAAAGTGTATGAGATGTATGGTGTCAAGACTCAATGGGCATAGGGCTCATGACATATAAGGGGTCATAGTGTCTCATTCATGGATGCCTTTATAGAGGGTGTGTGGTACCTTCGTCCGCAATGCACTTTTTCCAAGCCCATCAATTTCCTTTTATCTTTCTTTCTTCATATTTTCTTTCATAATAGCTTAATGAGAGATTTAAGGTCATTGCCTTGGCGTGGTGACCAGGTGATCCCAATGTCATCCACAAACACCTAGTGGAAATGAGAAGGATGGCTCATGATGATACCCCCTTTCTCTCAGCCATGCAACTGAGAGCCATTGCCCTGGTTTGGTGACCAGATGATGACAATGTCATATCACTAATTATTCATGGACGTGATGGGTCAGATCGTGATGAGACCTCCTATCCTTCAACTAACCTTTTAAGCATTTCTTTATTATATTGTGGGTCCCCTTTATTCAAAGATAAGCATTTCATTTCTTTCTTGGGTGATCCTTGGGCGAAGCATCTGAAGGTTTATATAAAGCTTTTATCTTTTACCCAACACCAACCCCTCTAGTCCTTTATCCCCTTCTTCCCATAGAATGAGGGACAACCCCTTCTTGGGTCGATACACCCTAAAATACCAAGAGATAAGGAAACAAAGGGGAATAATGATGAAAAATGGTAAGTATGGTCGGGAACGGTATGATGGCTGATTAAGGGATTTCGCAGTAGCAAACCCATTCCCAAAGAAGACCACTTACTAGGGCACAATGTCAACCACCAAGGTGAAGTAGGGAAAAAGGATAATGTCTAATCACATGTCATGAAATCTAGATCAACCTAAGATACTACATAATCAAATGGCTTAGGTATTGAAATGATGCTCACCATAATACTGACTTGTACCTAATGGAGCAAGGTCCACTGCCTTTTGGAAGCCAACTAGTGTAGTGGATGCCATATGTAAACCTGTGACCATCTGTGGTGGTGAGTGGGTTTTCCATCTGTGCAAAGGGTATTTCTGGTCATGTAGTCTCTCAACACTCCATATCTGCAACCTGAGGGCCTCGAGACATCATCTCCTTAGTTATCCACAAAATGGGGATAACAGATAGAAAATTGCAAACCATTGATGAAACAAAACACTATTAAAGTTAATACCTCTTGGTTTCTTTCCTATTTTTTTCTTTGGAAAAAGGTAAAGGTGCACTTGGGAGGATGGGAGGAGTGGAAGAAGGTAGTTGATCACTACAGTATGCACACTAAGGCCCAACTGAAATTGATTGATGAATGGGAGATTGATGTATATAGGATAAGCTCTAAAGCGAGTCCTAGAGTGATGTTGAAGTCCAACCCTCTATAAACCCTCAATGTACTACAATTGGATGCACTCTTTCCCAACCTTTTGTGGAGGCCAATTTTTTTCTTCTTGTTACTATATTGCATTACTAGGGTAAGTCCCTATCAAGCATGCATTCCTCCATTAATAATGCACTCTATCATGGAGTGATGGAGGGAATCCATGATGATTTTGGCTCCTTCATGAAATATGTGTTATCCCCAACTCCTAGGGATAACTAAGGAGATGATGTCTCGAGGCCCTCAAGTTGCAGACATGGAGTACTGAGAGACGATTTCACCAACATTGTACACTTGCACATACAAAGACCCACCTCACCACCATAGCTCTAGGATCATCACGACGGTAACCACCACATCAGATGGCCTCCAGACAGGGATGATTTTAAGGATGGAATTTTGTTTTAAAATGTAGAAACCTTGACAAATATTACTAATTCTTCATATGCTAGCTATAAATGTTTGGCGATATTTTTGTAAAAATATTCAAATTTATAAGGATTTTATATAGTTTTTATAAAATTTGGGCGATTTTAAGGTAAAATAATTTTATCCTATAGAATTTGGGTGAATCATTTTTAAAATAGCAAATCTCATTTTTGGAAAAACCATGGAAAATTAGTCCATGAGCGAAATTTAGCCCCTAAAATCATCCATGCCTCCAGAAGACATTGGGTCTTTCTCCATCAGGTACAAGCCATGTATTATGGTGAGTATCATTTCAATATTTTAGGCATTTCAGTTTGTTGCATATATTACTGCTTTTGATTATGTAACATTTGCTTGGAGATTATGCTCTTTACTGTGCTTCACTTTGGTGGTTGACATTGCACCCTAGTAAGTCGGTCACCCTTAGGGATAGGATTGCTACTGGGATGTTCTCTTGACAAGTCATCGTGCCAGTCCCAACCATACTTGTCACTTTCCACACTTGATCCCCTCATCTCCTTACCTTTTGGGATTTTCGGGTGTATTGACCCAAGATGGGGTTATCCCTCATTTCATGGGAAGAAGGGGCTGAAAGCCCAGAGGCTTGGGGCTGGAAAAAGATAAAATCCAATCATTAACCTTCTAGATCGTCACCTAGGGATCCTGAGGATAATGAAATGTCTCTCATAATAAAATGATGGGACCCGTTAAAAAATAAATAATAACAAAATGCCAACCACTATGGAGCATATGTGGGCACTATTTTTATTGCTTAGGTAGAAACCCCACACATGTTTTCAACTTGGGGAAGCATGATGTGACCAGGGTAGAGTCAAGGTGGGCACAATTTTTCATGCGTAGGTAGAAGCCCCACCTTGGTTTCAACCTGGAAGCATCCTAAAAGAATAAAAGGCAATAAATGGGCTTGGAAAAAGGTTGCATTAAAAATGAAGGTGTTGCACACCCTCTACAAAGGTGCCCATAAATGAGACATTACAACCCCTTGTATGTCATGAACCCCATACCCAAAAGTATTCCCCTCATCCATGACACTTCATCCACATGACTTAGAAGGGGGTTCCCTCAGGAAACATCCCTAAACTCGAGGTGCGATTCACCTAATAGGTCGTCTTGTCAACCCTCCCATACCTAAACTTAGCAAATTACATAGGGTCTTTGAGCATTTGTTTATTTTTATGAGGTGGTTTGGATGTACTTGCTTAGATGGATATTTTATTGATTTGATTTACTCATCATGAGGCATTTGACTTGATATCCTTGGAGGGCGTATCCATTTGTCTTTGCAAGACCTAGTTGGTGGATAGTTTTGGAAGAACAAGCCAAGATTGGGCTTCCATGGGGCTTGAAGCCCACAGGTTGGATGCCACGAGTCTATTAGAATATGAAATATTGTGCTCATTTTGCCATTGACAATACCCTTGTCACCCAACCATAGGCCGAAGCCACCCTCCGAGCATCTTGACTTTGACAGTGAAAAGAATCCTGGTAGCAATCCAATAGCCAAGAGAGGCTAATGCACCAAGCAAGAAGTAACCAAGCTGGTGAGATAATCCCACCCAAGAACTGGCGCAACACCTTCCCCAAAAACTCGCGCACAAAACTACCAACTGTAGTGCGCACAACTGGCTCTCTGCAATTCTGCGAATGTGTCAAATGAGAAACTGGCGCCCTGTATTTATAGTGGTTCTGGTAGACTTACTGGGGCCGACTTCTCCTTCTGGGTACTAATTAATTCATATTAATTATATTTCTGCAGCGGAAATCTCGTCTAAGGTTTCCTTTACTTCTTTGCTTCCTTCCGAAATATTTTAATCTCGTCATAGGTCACAATAGAGGTTCATACCTCCTGAAGCTACCATAATATTAACTCTCCCTCCTAGCTAGGGAGGTATGGTCTTGAGCACAAACAAACCATTCAACTGGTAGTATCACTAGCACCGTCATTATTATCCAACTGGATAATCTCCTATGACAACTGGTACAATATCAATTGATGGAACACACTTGTGTTTATCCATGGTAGTACGCAACTACTCAAACCGTGACACATAGTAACGAACAGTGGAGAAAATCCACCACAGTAGTATATCTCTATTGTCTGGAGACAAACAGTGTCCATAACAGTCATCTGATGACAACCTGCGCAGAAAATATTGTTAAAAATAAATTGAACCATCTGGGCCAATCTTTCACTCACATCTGTGAGATCTGAAAGAATATCTTCCCTCAGTATAGAACATCAATAATGGGCTATCTTCCCTATTCTTCTCAAACAAGGAAGAATGATTGTTTTTTATTTCTGAGCCATGGACCATTCCTCACCCTGGGCCATTCTTCCTACACTAATCAAAGTGCACCCTAGAGAGAATGTATAAACCCTAAGGAATGTTTGTCCCTGATTGCTGAGCCTGGACCATTCCCCACCCTCAACCATTCTCCCTGCACTAATCAAAGTGCACCCTGGAGAGAATGTATAAACCCTAAAAAATGACTGTCCGGACCATTTCCTCTGTTAACCACAAGAGGAAAAGACGGTCCTGTATCAACCTCCAAAACATACCATTCCTAATGTTAACCACAATGAGAAATAGTTGTCCGACGAGGGTGTTATTGGATAAATCCGTAGGTGCGGACACTAACTGATCTCCCTAGATCCACCTGGATCTAGAACAAAGCAAGACAGAACATGACTCCTTCCCTAGATTTTGACCATTGAATTAAATAGGAGGCAAGAACAAATGACATACCTTATTATCGCTTCCTATGGTCTTTGTTGCTCCCGCTTCACTCCAGTGCTCTCGTGTAGTCAAGACCAAGAAAACACAAACCAACCAAAGTGAAGAAAGCACAATCTATTCAACAAATCAATCTATGTATATGATCAAGGAATTATACAATAAAGTGAAAATAACTTTATGGGAAAGGGACATATTACTGTATCATATTGATGGAAAGTAAAGATTACAACCTGAGCCTTGATGTCGCAAACTTCCTTTCGATGGCCCTTGGCTCCGACACACACACTTGCTCACTTGCATGAAGAAAATCAAAACCCTTATGATATCCTTGTTGGAGTTTCCTAGCCTGTTGTTTAAGCTTCAATCCTTCACACAATTCTTTCACTAATTCTCCAA
>JASDQU010406506.1:0-10632 GCA_032191745.1 Picea mariana
AGCAACAGACTGATAGGATCGTCTGCTCCGTCGTTTTTATTTTCTTCTGCCATTGAGGGTTTCTTGGGTGTGCGATAGCGATTGTCCTCAAGAGAGACATGCTCGAGACTCAAATTTCTATACTCATACCTCATCGGGGACATGCACTGAAAACAATCAAGAGCAACCTGCTCTGATACCACTGATCTGGATTATTTTCGACACGAAATGAGAGCAGAGATATAACACAGAAATATTCAGATATATTGCAAGAGAGACAACAATATAATAGAGATATAGCAGAAATAAAACAAGAGCCACAAATATACAATAATACATGATTTCTATTAACGAAATAAATGTACAGAGACCGTAAAATACAGAGTGAAAGACTCACTAGAATGGTGGTAGCTTATCTCTAAGAAGAGATGTGATGGTTACTCGCATCTGTGAGAAGATCATTATTACAATGAGGCTCTAAGGGCCTTTTTAACAAAAGTAAAATCCAAAACCCTAACCCCGGAAGATGAAAATCCAAAAGGTTTGTGGGCCACGATGGGGGTAGTTGATACATCAACTTCCCAGGGGCGTAAATTTGGCATACGATCTCCATTTGAGGTGCACGATAGCTCGTTGCAAAGATCTATCCGAGAGCTACAACTTTTGGGTGAGCAACATCAATCTACAATCCATGTTTCTCCCCGTTTTCTCAAAAAACATCGTTTAGGGCCTCAAAATGGCCCCGGAAGTTAAAAACTGCTAAAAATAGTAAATTACCAAAATTGCCAGAAACATGTTTTGGGCCAGTTGGAGAAGGTAGGTGGCCACCGATATCCACCTGGATCATGTCATTAATTTGTTCCTTGAAGTTTTCAATTTTATCATTCTGTGTAGAAACTGATTTTTTGAGTTTCTCAATCTCAACCCCATTTAAGTTGAGTTATGATAATGATTTGGCCAATTACTTAAATGGATCTGTTGGTTTTGATGATTGTGAAGAAGACTCTCCTTTCTTAAAAGATTCAAAAAAAAATTCATACACTTCTGTATGACCTATCGTTTTTACTCTTTTCCTTAGCAGTTGATCATTTTCCTTCTGCATTACATGCAACTCTCGAATCTAAACATGGTCAATTCTAGGTATATTGAGCTTTTTCTTCAATGATTTAATTTCATTATCTTTTGTTTTCATAAGGGCTTGTATTAATGTTTCATCTTGTGGATTTGCCACCAAATCAATTACCCATTGTTCAAGTTCTTCCACTCTCATATGTTTAGTTTGTTTGCTAGTTTCTATTGATTTGGATGATTCTTGATCTTCTCATTCATAGTTTTTATCTTCTTCATTCCAAGAGAAGCTATCATAACATCTATGTTCAACATTTCTCCAATATGCCTGTGAAAATCCATTTTATAATTAGGATGAACTACATTTAGAACAATGGAGATGTTAGTGACCTTATCTTGATATTTGGATTCCAACACTGCTATATTTAATTTACCCTTTTCATAATCCATAACAAACAACAATCTTGTCTAAGATGACTCTTGATCAAAGATCTTAGGAATAACAACTTGCTTAATCTTAACACCCTTCTTCTTAATAGTCATGAATTGATGAAAGTGATCTACTTGCTTTGATTAATTGACCTTCACTTCTTCTTCTCCATTTTGTTTTCCTTAGCTCTGAAGATTTGCTAATGATGAAACTTCTATAGTCACTACAGGATCTGTTGTTAATAATTCTGAATAATCTTGTGATATTTGATCTTTATTTTCTTCACGTTCTTCTATTCTTTGCCTCTTGGTTGAATTTTCTTCCCATGTCTCTGATATTTTTTGAGTTGATCATGTACCCTTCCTTTTCTATGTTTTCTTAGATTGTTGAGGAGTCTCTATTGTTGGTGATTTTGATGGTTGATATGGAACTTTTTCCTAGACCTGCAAAATTCTCTGGACATCCTTCCAACTATCTTGGTTAGCTAACAACTCCAATTGTGACTTTGATTGATGTCGATAAGGAGTAGATCCAAAGCTAGTTCTTCTTGTTGAGATGATAGAATGAGGATCATATATCCATATCTCACCTTGTTGGAATCACATATCCTGAAGAAGATTTTTGCATCATGCAAGGCTGCTCTAGTGTTGACAATGAAAGGACCTACTTCCTTTTTCAACTTAAAGCTAACTTTATGCTTTTTTTATGCAAAATAAATGTGATCAGAATTCAATCATTTCCTTATGAACTCTAAAGAAAAAATTCTAGGTGTTAGGAACCTAGGAAAAATAAAGGGTTTCACCTCGACGACGAGCCCAATTATTGCCTATCTCAAAGGCTCATCGTAGGAACATTTTTCCACCATAATATGACTTAATATTTGTTTTTGACAATATTTAATAGTAAGTCATGAATATTTTTGCATGTTGCTTAGGGAATGAATTTTTAGGTGGAATTTTTTTGTATATCATACCTTTTTTATCTAATATCTATGCGAAAGGATGTGTGTAGCCTCAAGCAGGTTGGACTTTATGAATCAAGGGATCCAAAGGGTGTTGGCTCCTAGAACCAAGGGATTTTGTCTCCCTAAGAGTGCTACCAACCAAGAAACAATGGACCTTGTCCCCACCTACCTCTAGAGCACTCTTTGTTCATTAATACCCACTCCTGACCAACAACAGTTTGAGATCCATGTAATGTCCCCATTTTTGGACATTATTATATTACAGAGTGTTATGCCTACGAGAGTAGCCAGACAGGGGTGACAACGAGTTCATGAGATATTGAGGAGTTTTATTGGTCCTAACTTGCATCATTCATCATATTTCATCATCAGGATCCATTCCACATAACTTGGCTTTGGTTCCATTTCATTCCGATGATTTTCGTAATTTTGAGTTATTATGGGTCATATTTTAATTAATTTCACTAAGAAGGTCATTTTGGGCATAATACTTGGAGAAACCTCTTAGTGTAATAGCTCATTGGAATTGGGAGGAAGATAACTACATGATTAGATGATGAGAAGTGACTTTTAGTGGTTGGAGAAGCCATAGGGATGAATAAATCACTTTTTAGAGGAAAAAAGAAAAATTAATTAATAAAGTGATTTAATTAAAGAATAATAAAAATAAAGTGAAAGTCACTTGGAGGGAAAATGTGAAAAGGGGGATAAAAGAGAGATAGGGGAATCTATTCTCTCATTATGTTGATTATCATTTTGATGTCTGGCTTCTTTCTAAAGATCCCATGCACTTGGGGGTTTTGAGGGTTTTGAGGGTTTTGACTAAACAAGCCCTAGAGATCATCTCTATGGAGAAATGTCCCACCCAACCGGGTCCAAGCTTCGTCACAAAGGTGAAAGATTCCTCCCTCACCATTCTATATCAATCACAGGTGGACTCTACAGGTTGAGAGAGAGGTAGTGTGCATCAGTGGGGGTTTCCAGCAGGAGGGTGCACTTGAGGAGTTAGTTCCATTCGATTTGGAGGGGTGAAGGAGTTCAGGGGTCCAAACCCATTGGGATTTGATTATTGGGCCTAGGGAACCTTCCTTAGCCATTTTGGAGGATTTCTTTCCATCATATCCTTTATTTTGAGCTAGTACGAGTTCTACAGGAGGAGGGTGCACTGCAAAAAGAGGATCTATTCATCTGGGAGTCTAAACACCTCCAATCAACAAGAAATTCATCCTAGCAGTTTCTAGTGGCCCGACATAGATTCCAAGAGACTTTGGGGTTATTTTGAGCATAGGAAGAGGAGGGCCGAAATCTTGGGTAGCTACAACCACCAGGATATTGTGCAACTCAGCAGAAAGAGGGGTTTCTAGCCTTGGAAGGACAAGAAATTGATCTTGTTCTAATCTTCAGCATTTTTTAGAGCCTTGGAGGCTATTATATTCAGTCTTGGAGCTTGTTTGTTGTAGCATTCATTCCATCCTTGATATTATATCTTCATATATCCATATATGTAGATATATTGTATTCTGGATCATCTACTATCTAAATAAAGGTCAGATCTGACATTTTTTCTAGTCCATGGTGTGATATCTCTTGTACCTTGTTATATGGATGTAATTGTTATTATATTCTTGTCATTTTCACACTATTAAACTCCAAATAATATTCATAGCGCAAACTAGGAAGACTAGAACCTGCCAACAAACAAACAACAACAAAAAACTCAGAATAAACATTTCCAAGTAAATACCAACTTGGGAACATTACAATGGTATCAGAATGAATTTCCTTCGCCAGCTTGTAATAAGCAATGATGATCTAAGAGGAGATATGGAGTTTGCAAAAGAGTTTATATATTGTAATGAGGAATATCAAGCCCTTTGTGAGACATTCAAGGCTCGAGTAACATTCCAACAATTTGTATCCATCAAAAATCCTAGGTGGAGAAAAGATGAGGTTGCATTATGGGCTAAGAGGATGGAATAAGTCCATTATTGGAGCAATATAGCAATGGAAATTAGAGCCAAAGAAGTCAGGGAGATAGATACATCACCACATGCTAGCTGGGAACGTTTCTATAGTTTAAAAGAACCTTGGGAGTTGGATCACATATGCAGGGGTAAAGGGAGAGTGCATTACATTGAGGTGCACTATGATAGTGATGAGGAGGATACATATGAGGATGAGGCCTTAGATGCCTCCTTAGAGCAGTCCCATGACTTGTGTGCATTTGAGGAGAGGACCACACATTAGTTTGACCATTTGGTTGGGCATGAGGATTTTGTGCATGATGAGGTAGATTTAGATGCTTCATTTGAGCAGTCCTATGAGGTTAGTGACACTCACGCATCTAATAGATAGAGTGATGACTAGGATGCTTGTGAGGGTTCAAATGTGTTAGCACCTAGACATGTTGAGATACATATATTGGATGATCCACTTTTGGATATTGATCTGAGGTCATGTGTGGGGGAAGAGGAGCTTCCCATGGAGTTGACTGTGACACATTCCTTACCTTCTCATATATTTATGTTAGACATGATACAAGAGGATATCAGTGACATTTTGGATTTGGTAGAGGATCCTTGTGTAGTACTTGAATGCAAGGGACACATAGATCTGCATACCTAGGAGGAGAGGCATGACTTGGAGCCAATTGACTATATACATACTTATCAGTATGAGGAGAGTGAGTCACCTCTTTTGGAGAGTCCATTGATAGACCAGGTTGGGGAGACCGACAGATTGATGGGACACTTACTTCCAGGACCAGACTACAGTGACGATGATACTTTCCTTATTGGTTGGGATGACCATATCTCATGTATGGACACATCTATATGGGATCCAGGTGCATATGACATTAGCATAGTGAGTGCACAAGAGGATATAGATGCTCATACATTATACAATGTGATTTAGATGGAGGTAGAAGTTGGTGATGGTGTGCAGTGGAATACATGAGGACTTAGTAGCACATAGGACAATGGGAAGTGCAGTTCCTTATCTCTTGAGGAGTGTGTTGTTGGGGATTCTGTTGTCGACATTATAAGTGAGAGTCGTGAGGTAGCATCTCATGAGGAGTGTGATCAGGAGTCACGACACTTGACTGGTCAGTTGAGATTCGGTGTGAACATGATCATGGCAACCACTAGATGCATTGATGATGCACACACATTAGTGGCAGGATATTGTTGGAGGGCCTCGGTGGCACATGATAGTTCATATGGGGGGATTACCATTGATGACTTCCATACACTCAGGGAGAGAGTGATGATGTTGAGGGTCGACTACCAGTAGTTGTTGATGGATAGAGATTACCTATTGGAGGTTGGCAATATGTATCACAAGGCATTGAGGGAGAAGGAGAGTGAGGTGTACCAACTCACTCATGAGTTGGTGAGCACACATGGATTCTTGTAAGGATCACAGACAACCCTTCAGGAATCATGGTCCATATTAGAGGATCTCCTTGCAGAGACTAGTCAGAGATCCACTACATATATCTTAGTAGAGAGTCAGATGTTTACCCCAGCTCCTTCACCAGAAGATGTTGGTGGTGTGGTAGAGGAGACCTAGATGATGGAGGTGCGTGAGGGATACTCAGGATCACTAATTCTATGGATATATGTGAGCAGGATACACAGGACGATGTCCATGTGTCACATGGACCACCATTCATGAGGGTTCTGAGACCATTGGTCATACACATACACCTGGGGATTCCAAAGCCATGGGCAGTTATGAGGACACTTTCATTTTGGTTCCAGGAGTGTTTAACATCCATGAAGAGGTTCACCCAGTAGTACACCTAGGATACAGGATAATGCAGGAGGGTTCAAGAGCTTGCATGAGTAAACAGGGGCATGCAGAGGTGTACAGTGGGATCTAGGAGGAGGCATTGGAGTGCAGGGAGGAGACATACTTAGTGGAGAATGGAGATTCCTCTTCGTTGCAGCGGTACATAGATATGGGAGATCGCCTTCACAGTGGCAACAGTTATATGAGTGATGAACAAGAGGGGATTCCATTGTTTCCAAGTGTTCACAATCATTTGTACGAACCAACCTAAACATTGCATAATTGTTTTTACTTTGTTAGAGTAATCAAACTCCACAAGGTGGATACATTTCCAAAGCCTATGTTTTCCCTATTTCGTCAAGGGTGGATCATTTCCATGTCAAAACCTTTTTAGGAAAAATAAAGACGTATAAAAAATATTTAGCAATTTTTATTTTTTTATACAATTTTTTCAAGTTTCACACCCCCTTTGAGTTTGAATTGTTATTAACTTTCTTCAATGATAACTTCAAATTGAATCCTTCATATTTTTTTCTAATAATTCATGTAATGGGTAGCTTTCAAGTTGTACCAATCATCCACATAAGTAGGATACAAATATAAAGCAACTAAATGCATCATGAAGGAAATATTGTTTCGTATGCTTTACTTTTTCTTGTCTTATTATTATTGAAAATGGCCCACAACTTTCAACTATTTTTCAAATGACTCTCATATTTGAACTCAATCTATCATGCAAGAAGTTATAGAGTTTAAGAGTTGTATTCTAAGAATTTTAATTTTTCTAAAAATTTTAAGAAATTTGCATATATTTAATGTAATAAGGAAAAGGATAAAAGCAAAGAGGAGCTCTGATACCATATGTAATGGATCAAAAGCTTTCATGTTAACACATTCTAAGTTTGCATATTGTTAGTAATTATAATTGGGTAATGATATCATATGTAATGTATGTAATGGATCAAAAGCTTTTCATTTTAACACATTCTAAGTTTACATATTGTTAGTAATTATAATTGAGTAATGATATATTTAAGTAATAGAATTTTAGATCTTTCTAAACTGATTTTCGTGACTAGTTATCTTTGAGATGTGTTCTAAAAAATAATGAACAAAAATTCGAGTGGAAAAGATGTTAAATAATTTTTATTTTTTTTAAATATGAATTATGGTTAATATAATTTAAGATAAATTAGTTTAATTGAGGGAGAGAAAGACAATATATGCTGATAAGATGCTTGAAAAAAATTTGCAGAGATTTATTTTAACTGTAAGGATAGTGATATAAGATTTATATTATGAACCTGAACTGAATTCTTCATCCAGTGGATGAGTAGGAAAAGAAAATAAAAGTAATTCTACTTTATTATTGGTCGCATTCCCGACATTACCTTTAAAAGTATAGTATTAATTTTCATTTGCATACAAACCTGTTCAATTCGTTGGCACGCATCATCAAAAAAAAAAACCATGGTTCTCACTTATCAAAATTCGGGGTCGTCACCGACCTGACTGTGGATGGTCTAGATGTAGTTTTATATGAAATAAAAGGCTAATATATCTTGAATCCACTATCTCAGGAGATAAGTAACGCCCTTCAGAGATAGCCAAATTGCAAGCAGTATAAATACTCCAGATTACTAGTAAAGGAAGAGCATTTCAAATTATAGTTGGAATACCAATCTTAGGAACAAAGTGTTACGCTCTCTTTATTCCATGTTCCTTGAATATTAAGGGATTTTGAAACCTCACATCATATTGTTTGAGGATTATTTTAATTTATTATTATTTATTAATTAAGTTGAAAGTATGGGGGTATTAGAATATTTAGTTGTGGATGTGTATTTGTTAAGTGTATATTTAATATTATGCTTTTGATGGATATAGTGGGTCAGTGAATGTACAATTTTGAGGTTGTTGGGTTTATGTAAATATAATAAATTCAACATTGTAGAAGAATCAAAATGTGTTTTTTTAATTTATGGGAAGTTTTCTTGATTCCACTCTTTTCATTAATGTATTTTAATTTTGTAAGTTTATTTATGCATTCAAACAATCTCAATGTATTTTATTTCAGAACCCATAAGAAATTGAATCAACAAAAAATCAACATGGTAAATCAAGGCCACATGCTAAAGGAATTATCTTAAGGTTTGAGACTCTAATTTTGGCATCTTCATCTAATAATTTCATTGTAAAAGTTGTCTCGAGACATTCACTTGCATCAGCACATCCATTCTCTCTACATTAACGCATATGAAACATGCCAAAGTACCTTATATGTTTTTTAGAAGTCCATCTCTCACCCCATGAGTGGGATGTCCGAGTTGAATGTTGCAAGGCCACACTTAACTTATCCTCTTGGAAGTAAATGTATTGCACCTTAAATGCTAACTTCATCTTGGTTAGTTATGTGTGCACTTCAACTTTGCCTCTAAAATAATACCATGGGATCTTAATATATTGGTGTAAAGTGGTTTTGTTAGAACTTTGTGCATTCAATAAGTGTGGAAGGGTGTTAAATTTTGTTCCCCGGGGTTTTATGCCCTCTCTTTCTTCAAATATTTCAAGGTTGATGATTGAAGCATTTTGTTATGAATCCATGGTGTTTTCCCCTCCAAGCTAGTAATTTATTCCTCGCTTCTTCTAAAATATTTGTGAGGATTTCATCCAAATAGCTCTTAGTTACATATTGGGATTTTCCTCCCATCATTTTTTTTTTCAAAAACTAAACCCTAGTTACAAGCCAAGAGAGAAAACCAAGTAATGTTTTTATATCAAATTGCACTATTGTTGTACCTAGAATAAAACTCCTACTACAACTACATAAATAACTAAAATAAAAAGCTAATAATAACATGAATAAATATTCATATGTAGAGAGGTGAAGAACATACCCAACCTAGAATAGAGAAACTCAATTCACTCTTCGATGATATCAATAGTCCCTTGCAATGTTGCTAGATTCTCACTAGAAAATTTGGTAGAAAAGAAGGAAATTCACCTTTTGTGACATATTTACCACTACAAAGATGAAAACTGAGAGAAATTCCTTGTGTAGAAACTTCATAGAATCCATAAATGATTCTATAATTGACAACCTTTCCCTTGAATGATGAGAATTACTCTATAATTCCATCTATGTCTCATAATACAAAAGAATCAACTCATTCCAGATCTTAACACTCAACCCATCCTGTAGATTAACACTCAACCAAACATAGCATTCAATCCATTGGCTAGCTAAAGATCCCTTGCAAATAATCCACCAATTACATGATTTGCCTAATAATTTTGGAAGATATTTTCCTAAGTACAATCTCAATGAGAAGGTTTTAGTAGAAGATCATGTTAAGGCCTATATGTAGGCCATTTGTCATTAAATGTTCACCACAAAGATATGAAGAGGAAGACGAGGGAGAAGAAAATCAAATAGAAGAAGTACATGTTGGATAAGGACATAGTGTTTATCCAATACAAACAAGAATAAGCAACAAGTGATTCTTGATACTCCACCTACTCCATAGCAAAGGATAGTCCATATCAACTCTTCTTCTCCTATGAAATTGGATATAGTATAGTAAAAGATATGAATATAATCGGTGTCAACATCTCTATGTACTATCTTTTAAATAGCATCGAACAATGAAAGTTATTATTGAGATCATTAAAAGATACCCCCATGACTAAGAAGGCATCCTTCTTAAACACAAATGCCAAGAAGCAATATAAATCAAGGATGCCCCCCTTTATATTTACCTTCATCATTTTAAACCGTAATATTCATAATTTTCTAGTGGACTTAGGTGCCTCAACTAATCTGATCCCTTATTCATTATGCCAAAACTTAATGCCAAACGTGTTAACTCTAATTTTCAAAGTATTCAACTGGATAGATTTGAGGAGAAGGTTGTAGGGGAGTTAAATGATGTTTCTATTCAGATAACCTTAGACCCAAGGATGCAACTTGACATTGTTGTTCTAGATTTCCTAAAATCCTACGACATGCTCCTAAATCGATACTAGTTACAAAATTTAAAAGGATGTTTTTTTACTTATTGATCTCACTTGTGGATGCCATAGAAGGGAAATATGAATAAGATTTCAATATATAAGGAGAAACTCATGAAATATATGGTGGCAAACCTCAAAGAAAAAAATGAACCAGTCATTGTTGGCATTGTGCAGTGTTGTTGTTTCAGTACATGCTTGTGCATGCAATAACCTTCTTAACACTTGGGGGTTTAAGACCTAGGGTTCATCCAGAATGTGTCCAACAAAAACCCCTAAGCATGGGAATATCAATCCTCTACCAAGGCCGAGGAAGGTATCACTCGAGTTGCGATCATAGAGACCATAAGGTCTTGTGTTGGGGATGGAGAATCAAACATACCTA
>JASDQU010406510.1:0-10632 GCA_032191745.1 Picea mariana
TGGGGTTGTTGCAATCTCTATGTACAACATATTTACTTTTTACTCCTACCTAAATTATAGAAAGAATTCCATAAATTATGGTGGGCAATAATTTCTTAGTGATGTTCTAGAGTTTACTAAAGTAATATTGTTGGAAGTAATTATGAGTTCCAGAAAAGTGTGCTTGTCTAATTTAACACTAGAAAATCAACATGGTTAGTCGTATGACATCGAGTATATGATGGATGTGTGTTAGTAGAAGAGGTATCATTTCGAGGGTCATTGTATATAGTTGTGCATAAGATAAATTGATCTCCTTTAGGAGATTCTTTTTTGTTGTTCCTGTTTCTTGTTCCGGGCACGTCATAGGTAATATCTTTGAGAAGGAGCCATAATGATAGTCGCAAGAAGCAAAATGAAGCAAGACTATCCAGACATAGAGTTGTGCACATCCATGTAATGAAGACGAAGAGGAGGAAAACAACTGTAGATAGAGTAGATGACTCCGAAGACTATATAGTCTCACAGGGAGTGATGGCTTCAGATGTTTTCTGCAGGAAACTCGATAGTCTCATGATGACATGTTGTAGCTATTAGAGAGCTACCCACCAGCCCTGGATGCATGTAGTGAAGTCATTATGGATTTCCTGTGATGTATAGATTTGTGTGTCCGACAGTCAATGGTCATGAGATCATGTGGATGGCGACAGTGTTAGAGTTTGTTCCAGATATAATACCTTCCTCATTAATAGGGAGTGTTGAGATTTTATGTAATTTCATAAGTTATTCTTAAGTGTTAATGTTTTAGCATCAAGATTACATTCTCCCGAGATTGGTCATGGTAATTTGACCAATGTAGAATGGCCCTGGCATAGTCTTCTAAGGACATAAGACTCAAAGTGTGTGGCTTTCAACATATGGAAGGATTGAAATTATTCATATGGCACATATGGAAACCTGATTAGGAAGAATGGTCCTTGTAGTCATAGAACACTCTATTGAGTACGTGACAACTACAGGACACTCAGTGTGCAGATTGAAGAAGAATTTATATGGATTATAGTAGGCACCTAGAGTATGGTATGGCAGGATTGAAAATTTTCTGACGATCTTAGGATTTACAAAGAACCGCGCAGATCCTAAAATTTACTTTAAGGTTGTGCATGATGGTCCGATAATACTACTATTGTATATGGATGACCTATTTCTAAACATGTGTGGAAAATCTCATCTCAGAGTGTAAGAGAAAAATTGGATGTCGAGTTTGAGATGAAAGATCTTGGGATGATGCATTACTTTTTGGGTCCTGAGGTATGGCAGAGACATGATGAGATCTTTCTGAGTCAAGGTAAGTGTACAGTAGAAATCCTGAAGAGGTTCAGGATTTTGGGTTGCAAGGCAATGGTCACACCTATGGTATCAAATATGAATTTGTTGCAGGATAGGAATTTAAAGATTGTGGATATTACTTTATAATGAAAGATGGTGGGTTCATTAATGAAATTGATGAACACAAGACCAAATATATGTTTTTTTGTGAACACCCTGAGTTAATATATGGAGAAGCATGGGTAGGTTCATTTGGTCGCAACAAAACATGTGATGAGGTACCTTAAGGGTACATTGGATTATGGTCTCAAGTATGTGATAGACCATGAGTTTAATTTATATGGATATTTTTATTCATATTGGGTCGATAGTATTCCTCATTAGAAGAGTACTTCAACATGTTGATTTAGTCTAGGATCCAGTATGGTTTCATGGAGTAGCAGGAAGAAGTCATGTATAACACTCAGTATGGCTGAGGCAGAGTATGTGGTAGCATGTGCAACAAGTTTCTAAGCAGTGTGGCTTCAGAAATTGCTAACTATTGGACTAAATTTGACTTGTAGGTAAGAACTAAGAGAAGAGGATGAAGATGATTTTTTCTAGAGGACAAGTGATGGAGTTAGCAGGTTGAATATCCAGTTGATATTCAGTGCTCGAGAGGGATCCAGACAGTCAGTTCTAGAGGGAGATGGATACTACAATAAGGAGCAGGAGGCTCCACTGGATGCAGGAAGCATTCATGTGTGGCACTCAGTACGATTGAAGTTGAGTATGTGGAAGCATGTGAAGCAATTAGTGAAGAAGTTTGGCTTCAGAAATTGTTGACTATTGGACTGAATTTGACTTGTAGGTAAGACCTACAAGAAGAGGACAACAAGACTTGTTATGGATGACAAGTGTTGAAGTCAACAGGTTGGATATTCAGTTGATATTCAGTGCTCGAGAGGGAGTTAGACGATCATTTCTAGAGGGATATGGGTACTAAAGTAAGGAGTAAAAGGTTTGGCTGGATGTAGGAAGTAGTCATGTGTGGTGCTCAGTACGATTGAAGATGAGTATTTGGCAGCATGTGTAGTAGCCGTATGGATTCAAGAACTTTTGTATGGGTTATTTGGTCTCAGACTGGAGGAGACCTGCTTTTGGTGTGACAACTAGAGTTGCATGAAGTCATCAGAGAACCCCGTGGTATATGACAGGTTGAAGCATATCGAGATCAGATATTAATATATCAGGGATATAGTGCAGAAGAGAGCAATGAGGCTCCAGTTTCGTGACTACAAAGGATCAAGTTGCAGACTTTTTTACCAAGCTGTTGTCAAGGATGAAGTTTGAGTACTTCAGGGACAAGCTTGGCATGGTCCCTCTTCATAGGGAGCGTTCTCATTGAGCATGAAAAAGGGTTGGAACTCAGACATGTGGAACTCATCCAACATGAAAAAGGGTTGGCACTGAATGTTCTCATCTAGCATGAAAAAGGGTTTGCACTGAGTATTCTCATCCAGCATGAAAAAGGGCTGGCACTAAGACAGGTGGATCTCATCCAACATGAAAAAGGGTTGAAACTGAGACAGGTGTATCTCATCCATCATGAAAAAGGGATGGCATTGAGACCAAGGGTGCACATAATTAGGTATTGATGAATTGCAGGGTAGTGGATGTCTTGGGTACATGTTGTATGTATTTGAGAACTACCCACGAGCCTTGGATGCATTTCACGTGAAGTCACAAGGGTGCACATGATGAGGTGCATATGCATTGTGAGGTAATGGATGTCATGGTGGCATGTTGAAACTATTTGAGAGATACCCACAGTTAATCTTCAAAGGTAATGTTCAGAGGTAATCTTGGAATAATGTAGAATGCCTCCCTCACTGAGAGGGAGTGTTGATATTTGGGCAACATCAGAAAGACATTCTTCTAGATTGATAATTAATAATATGATTATTAACTATTAACCAATATTATTAATTATAATATTATTAATGTAATAATATATTTATAATATAAAGTATAAATATATATAATAAAGTATAAAGTATAAATATAAAGTATAAAGTGTAAATATAAAGTATATTTATATTATATGTATAATATAATATAGAGTATAAATATATTTATTACCCAAGGGATGTATCTCTTCATGGATGGTCACCATGGTCACCATATGTTCTTTATGTATAGAACACTCATCATTTTAATAAGATATTCATTCACATACAATATCATCTCTTATGAAACAACACTGTGAACCCCTTTCTTCTAGGTGACCAGAACCTGTGACCAAACACAATTCCTAATAGATGTTATCCGGTGATTTCAAGATTATATTGGATCAATAGTCAAGAATTAATATAATGGTGAGATCTATGGTCCATGCTATTTCAACATAGTGGAGCTTTACCACTTGGCCATTGTGCGCTTTTAATCCTAGAGAGACATCTCATCAATTTTTATCAACAGTCCAAATTAATAACGCAACACTTCATTAGAATTAACGGTTAAGAAACTTCTAGTGCACGATTTCTCCTAAGTCATGGATTTGTATCCTCAATGGATTGTTATATCTTCACTTCCTTGTAGCTTCGACAGTCTTTGAACCTTTTCATACTTAGTATATCTATGATTATGATTTAATCAATCGTTAATTCGATGGTTCGTAGACTCACGAACTCACATTTCTTCCTTTTCATTTATTATATTGGTGTTTAATTAGATCGACAATTAAGATATAATCAATTGTTGAGTGGAAAGACTTGTTTATCTAGGTGCTTTAGACAGATCTACGGTTTGGATTTAATCAACCATTGAGTGGATGGTTTGTATTCATTTCAAACATGGACTTGTACTTAGAATTATCTTGTGTGGTGGGTTCATGGACTCTTGGACTCGAATATATTCTATGGTGTCATCAAAATGCACCCCCAACTTTCACAGCCTCAAAGATGAACCTATACTTAGAAAAACATTCAAGTGATTTTTCTTGGGTTCGTGAACTCATATCTCTTCTTGGATGTCATCAAAATGCACTCCTAACTTTCGTTACCTCCATAATGAAGCACACTTATAAATTTTTAAGTGATATAGATAGAATATTATACTTAGCCATTTTTTGGTTTCTTAATGGACTCATGGAAAGAGATCTGATCCGTCTGATCATGATTTCATTTTTATCCAACGATCAACATTATTTCTTCATTCTTTACCATCTGATCATGATCTTATTTTGATCCAACGATCAACATTTTTATTCATTCTTTACCATCTGATCATGCTCTTATTTTGATCCAACGATCAACATTGTTGTTTGTTCTTTACCGTCCGATCGTCCTCTTATTTTGATCCAATGATCAACATTGTTATTTTTTCTTTATTGTCGATTCCTACAATTGGTATAGTCATATACTTGTTTGGATGATAAATCCATATTAATCCTTATTGACATAAATGAAAATATAACACCATGTCCAACAATATCCCCCTTTGGAATTGATGGCAATACAATAAGAACCCCTTATTTTAACTAGGTTTTACTATTAATCCTCCCCCTTTGAAAATAATAACATAATGGATCTTTCTTCTCTTCCCTTGAGGTGATGCTCCCCCTGTCCATGTGCTCCTTCTTCTAATTTTGTAATTTTTAATGAGGTATGGGAATTACTCCCAATTTATGTCTAAGATTTTCAAAAGTACTTCTTAGTATAGGTTTTGTGAATATGTCTGCAATTAGCTCTTTAGTATCAATATATTCCACTTTGACTACCTTTTGAGAAACCTGATCTCTCAAAAAATGGTATTTAATTGGGATATGTTTGGTTTTAGAATGCATAACCATATTCCTAGATATATTTATGGCATTGGTGTTGTCACATTTAATAATGATTGGATCATCATACTTCACTTGTACATCTTCTACGGTTTGTTTCATCCATATTACTTTTATGCAGCAAGATGCATCAACAATGTACTCTTCTTCTGTTGTAGATAGTTATATATATTTCTTCCTTTTACTTAACCATGATACCAAACATTTTCCCAGGTAGAATGCTCCTCCACTAGTAATTTTCTTGTCATCTACACTACCAACCCAATTTGCATCAATATATGCAGTCAATGTAAATTATTCTATTTTTGGAAACCATAAACCAAACTCCAGGGTTCCTTTAAGATATCTAAATATCATTTTTACTGCCTTCATGTGAGTTTCTTTAGGTGCATATTGAAATCTACCTACTACTCCTACTTCTCTATCCCCTATAATTTGATTTCCAGGGTGATTCTTTTGAACTCTTTTTTATGGTGCTTTTGGCAAGGGTGTTTCTTCTTCATCATTCTCATCATTAGTTTGTGGTTCATTCTCTTGTAGTTCTTCTTTATATTCTTCATTTTTTGATTCACCATCTTCTTCATCAACATTGGTTATTCTCCATTCATCAATTTTTGTTTCATCTTGAGATTTGATTTTTCTCAATTTTAGATCATTTATTTTCACATTTGCACTTTCCACTATTTTGTGCATTCTTAGATTATAGCACTTGTAGGCCTTTTTGTTAGGTGGATATCCCAAAAATATACCTTCATCTGATCTAGAGTCAAATTTCCCTAGATTATCTTCATCCCTCTTTATGTAACACTTACTTCCAAAGACTCTGAAATGTTTTACATATGTTGGTCTTACAAACCACAATTCCTAAGGTGTTTTCTCATAGTTAGCTCTAAGTTGTGCTCAGTTAAGTATGCGGACTGTTGTATATATTGCATCTCTCCAAATAAATTATGGAAGCTTAGCTTCATTCAACATAGTTCTTGCAGCCTACTGAACAATTATGTTTTTCCTCTCCACAACTCCATTTTGTTGAGGATTTCTTGGAGCTGAGAATTGTCTCTTGATTCCATGATATTCACAAAGCTTATTAAATTCTTTAGAGGTAAATTCCCCTCCATTATATGATCTTAAACATTTGATTTTGAGATATGTTTCATTCTCTACATAAGTCTTGAATGCTTTAAACTTTTCAAATGCCTCAGATTTTTCTTTGAGAAAATATACCTAGGTCATCCTCATGTAGTCATCAATGATCAACATGAAGTAGTGTTCCCCCTGTATGATTTTAGTCCTAAAGGGCCCACAGAGGTCATTGTGAATAATATCCAAGGGGTTTGAAGTAAAATTCTCTTTTTTATTGAATCTGACTCTTGCATGCTTCCCTAATTGACAGTGTTTACAAATAAGATCTGAAGGCTTGATGACTTTTGGCAAGTATTTTACAACTCCCTTTTTACTATCTTTGATTAGGTTATCAAATATCAAGTGTCCCATCCTCATGTTCCATAACCATATTTCATCTACTTGACTCATATGGAATTCTTCTTCTTCCTCAATATCTAATATATACACATTGCTTGAGGTTATTGGTGCAATAGAAACTAATTTTCTTGATCCTTCTTTTCTTATTTCACATTTTTGTGAGTAAAAAACAAGTATATGTCCCTGATCACAAGTTTGGCTTACACTGAGTAGATTAGGCTTTAAATTTTCTACTAGCAACACATTTTCTACTTTATTTTTCTTCGTTCCCAAAGAAACTATGCCTTTCCCTAATATTTTGGCAGATACATTATCTCCAAAAGTGACTTTACCTTTATCCTTCTTTGTCAGAGTAAGAAACTTGCCTTTATCTATGTCATATGTTTTGAGCACCCACTATCAATATACCATTGGCACTTTTTTTCCATTGCATACAGGACCACTTTACATTCTGTTACTTTTTCTTTTATGTGATTTTATTTCCATATATTCTTATCATGATTGTTAAGGTTGCTTGTTTTCAAGGATTGCATTGGTAATCTGCACTCACTAGCTTTATGGCTATAGTTGTTGCACTTGTGGCATTTAATATTTTACTCTTATAAAAGAGAGAATGAATTATAATTTCTTTTCTTTACATCATTTTGGTTGTTCTTATATCTTTGGACATTGTTTGGTTTGTATTTTCTATAGGATTTACAGTGTACTTCTTTGTGTCCAAAGTTATTGCATGAATATAAATATCCAAGAAAGATATATTGATATCTATTAGGAGGAGTACTTCCTGTCATTGAATTTCCTTCTCCTTTTGGAGGAGGTGTTGATTTATTCTTAAACATAGTCTTTAATGGTGCCTTATCCATCTTTTTATATTCTCTTTTTGAAGGATTTCTAAGAGCATCTACATAGCTAATTGACTTTTTATCCATTTTCTATGTAGTAGAGGTTGAATTTTGATCATATCTCAATCATGTTTTATCATTTTGGTGATCTTTAGCTATTAAGAATATCATTCAAGATTTTTGAATTGTTTTCAAATCTTGATTACTTCTTTCCTTTTTCAATTTCTCCTTTTAGTAGGACAATTCCAACCTCTAGCTTTTCATAGTCTTGTTCCCTATCATTGAGTTGTTTCAAAATGATTTCTTTAATTCTTTTGGCTTCATGGATTTGAATCTTTAAATCATTAATGACTTGCCTTGTTTCTTTGATGGTTTTTTACACTTCTCTTTTTCTTGACTTTTTTGTTTCTTCATATTCTGGCAATTGTTATGTTAATGATTTGTTCTTTCTTTTATATTTTCTAAGTTCATCCAAGGCACTGATCAACTATACTTCAATATCTACTTCTCCTTCAACCTCTAAGTTTTCTTATTCAATCTCAAAGTCATATTTAGTGTGATTATTTTGGGTTTCTATACCCATAAATAGGTGTTCAAATTCCTCTTCTTCTTCACTTTCTTCAAATGAGTTGTTGTTCTCTTCAGTGTAAAAGGCCTTCTTCTTGTAGACCTTCCTTTTTTCTTTGGTTTGGTCCTTCTTATGTTCTTTGAAAGTTCTTTCATTATCACTTTCTTCCTATTTTGGATAGGGTCATTTGGAAGAAAAATGTCCAATATTTCCACAGTTAAAGCATATGACGGGAAACTTTCCCTTGTATCTACCAATTCGTTTCTTGAGTTTCTTCATGAAGTTAGCTATTTATTCATCAAATATTTCTCATTGATATTCATTAGACACCTACTCTTTTCTATTCTTTTATTTAGTTTCTTTGAATGTCATTTCTCCTTTTGTTGGTCTTTCTTTCCCTGTTCTCATCTCATAAGTTGTGAGGATCCTATGTAGTTCATCGATTGTGAGATTATCAAGGTCTGGTCTATCTTCAAGAGTAGAAATATTAGCATCATATCACATGGGTAATGATCTCAAGATATTTGGACAATGGGTTGATCTTTGAGTTCTTCTCCTAATGCTTTGATTGAGTTGACCACTTCATCTACTCTCTAAAGACATTTTGCTATGTTCTCTTCTTCTTTCATTTTCAGGTTTTCGAATTGTGTTCTATAGGTTTGTAGTTTGGCATTTTTAACCTTGCTATATCCTTCATATATGACCTTTAGTTTGTCCCATATTTCATTTGTTGACTTACAATGCATTACTTTCACAAATATAGGATTAGCTAATTCTCCTAGGATGACATTGGATGCTCTTTCATTGTGATTACAAAGCTTCTTTACGACTGTGTCTGTGGGAGTAGTAGCAAGTGCAACATACCTATGTTCTACATATTTCCAAATATCACAACCCATGGACATTATATAGCCTTTCATCCTCACACTCCAAAGTGCATAATCATTCCCTTTGAACAAAGGTGCTCTGGTGGAAGACATCCCTTCTTGTTGATCCATAGGATTATGTAGAATCTACCTTCTAGTTATTGGACTATGTTCAAGGCACCCGCTCAGATACCAATTGTTGGAATATGGTTTAATGTTGAGAGGGGGGGTGAATCAGTATTAATAAATTTACACAATCTTTAAATAATTATTTATTAACTTTATTGATCAGAAAGAAACTTCAGTAAATAACATCAATAAATATAATCTTAAATTACAAATTACAATCCTTATATGAAGATTGATTTAGAGCACCAACTCTAGGAGACAACAATCCCCTTGTTCAGAGAACCAACCTTAGGAAGCACCAACTCCCTTTTTTTAGGGACCCAACCCTAGTAAGCACCAACTCCCTGGTTTTAGGGATCCAACCCTAGGAAGGACCAAATCCCTATTTTTAGGGCACAAACCCTAAGAAGCACCAACTCCCTACTTTAATTAGCAAAGGATACTTATCCTTCCTTGCTCATGTAATATCCCCAAGGACGAGCCCCTATTGTATTTATGAATTGTAAACATGTTTTGTAGGTTGGTGAGGCAAGTGTTGATAAGATGGTGGGATTATGTGTTTATTGGGTTGGAGGGCCTAAGTGTTAAAGGCCAAGAGCCTGATTTTGTATATGTAATTATGTATATCATTAATAAAATATAAACATCGTTGCATGCAGAACTACCACAAAGAAAGAGTGATGGGGGACTAAGCTTCCACAAGGTTGGGTAAGGGAGGAGGCTAAGTCTGTGGGCCTAGGGGCTAAGCTTATGGGCTTAAGTCCTTGAGAATAATATTTTATTATTATTCCAAAGCTGTGTGAAAGGCATGTTGTTTTTATCCTAAGTCCTAGGAGAGGCAACACATGCAGCTCCAACGTGTGCAAAAAGGGAATGCATGCATCTCTAGGAAGACAAGTGTTGACCTGGGCACATGCAACTAAAGTTGAGGAGTCAAATCATGTTGGGAGGTTCATCCTCCATTATTCTATTGGCTGTCTAAACTGTGGTGCGTCTGTGTCAATGCATGCACACCCTCACGCAGCTTTGAAACCAGAAAATCAGGAAGTTTTCCTAAGAATCTGACGCATCCTCCATGAATTCTGTTGAGCTCTATGTTTGACCTCTACATTGATTCCTTGTCACGCACCATGAAACCAGTGGAAAACTCGTGGACTAAGTCATGTCACTTGTGTGCCCTATGAGTCAATTTATCCACTTTTGCAAAGTCGAGTCTGTACCTGAACTGTCCTTGGGTTGTTTCCTTCTGCTTTTCCTGAGTGGCATTGACCAATTGTTGTTGTTGTTATCCTCACTGTGTTGCAATTGAGTCAAAATTAGTTGAAGAAGCGAGTTTTCAAGCCCATGGTTGAAGAGGCATGATGTCAGGCCTGTGAGCATCTCTCTCCTGGTGAGAGAGTTTGTTGGGAAGTGTTTTTCTCCTAGAGAGAGTCCAACACCATATACGGAGCTCTGAGAATTCTTTATCTGGCCTATTGCTGAGACCCGGAGAGGGAGGTGAAGCTGTTGATACTAAGAGGGGGGTGAATCAATATCAAGTGCAATTTAAAACCTTTTTCAACTTATACTTAAACCATTCAACTATATCCAATGAGCAATGAACAATAGTATAAG
>JASDQU010406513.1:0-10632 GCA_032191745.1 Picea mariana
TTCTAGCGAGTCTTTCACTCTGTATTTTTACAGTCTCTGTACATTTCTTTCATTAATAGAAATCATGTATTACTGTATATCTGTGTTCGCATTTCGTGCCGAAAATAATCTGGATCAAGAAAGTAGGAGGGAAAATGGATATAGACACCCTCACCCTTGTATCATTGTAACATTATGAGTATTATTATCATTCAGACTTTCATAAGCAGGAGAGCTATAGAAGAGAGTTGTAGAGAAGAACCCATGTACATGAGCACTTGAGTTAATATATGAAGCTTTGACTCAAATTTCATGGTGTTATGATGCTTACTGTTTAAATTTGCTGAATTGTACGCTTACAGTTGGTTTATTTCTTTGTTTATGCATTTGTTTCAATGTTGTGTTGAATGTATGGTTTCATGTTGAATGTATGAAGTCTGAGAGAGGAAAAGAATGAGTTTCAATTGTTTCTCTTCCTGAGAGAAAGTTCCTACAAGGAGTGCAGTGGAATGTTCTCAAGGTGTGCGTTGACGAGGGTTTGAGTTTATCTCAGAAAGCTCAGGAGAGATACCGTTGTTCTCATAACCCGCAGAAGTGCAGGTGAAGCATAGAGCCATGCAAGGTGTGCACAGGTTGGTTGAAGGCTTAGAACTTATCAACCAAGGGGAGAATTAAAGGACTACTATTGCAAAGAGTGCACAGAGTCGAGGAATCAAATAACCAAGAGTTATTTGAAAGATTGCTGCAAGGAGTGCGAGCAGGGTCCCTTTTGAGAGACTTTAGTTCACAAGTGAAAGCTCAGGAGGGTCAACACCTTTGAAATGTTCAAAGGAAGACAAGAAGTGAAATCATCACGCAAACGTTAAGTTCCAGTGGAAGAACGTTGAGTCGTTTGATAGGGGTCATTGAACAATGAATCGAACGTTCATAATTCTCTGTGGAGAACTCAAGAAGTCACGAGGATCGTAGGATCCAGAGGAGCTGCAAGGTGGATAGGGGTGGACGAACCCATAACTTTGGCATCAGGAATCAATGTGGACCATTGATCATGATTTGTTTGAGTTGTCAGATCATTTCGGGTATTTGGAGTTCATAAGTCCGGAGTGCAAGCCAAAATTTTTGGTCACTCTAAAACCCGAATCGCGAAAAAGATTGCTAAGGGTGAAACTTTGGTATTTCAGGGTTCGGCATACCGAAAGTCTCGATGACAAGGAACCATGACCTTAGCATTGAAAATCCTGAAGTCATTGAACGTGACGTGCCTTTGGTGTGAAACATCAGCATTTCGGAACCCCTGATGACAAGGAGTCGGGACATAGTGGAGTGAAACTCCCAAAGTCGCAAAACGCAATAGGACTTTGGTGTGGAATTTCGTGGTTTCATCACTTCGAGTGTCAGAAAGAAGAGAAGGTAATGCTTTGGAAATCGAGAGTTTCAAACTCCCAGTTCATGAAATCTAAGGAAGAGCCATTTCGGCACCTCGACATTTCGGGGTTTGGAAAACCGAGGAGACAGAGATTGTGGAATTTAGAATCACGAACTCCCGGTACACGAAGTCCTGAAAATCCATCGATCGTGCATTCCATGGGACGTTGAGTCATTTCAGCGTTTCATAAATTTAGAGTTCAGGGAATCATAAGTCAAGAGGAACGATTGTTGGGTCATTTTCTCAAGTCCCGAAAAGCCGAATTTAGTGGGAAACAGGTGGCATTTGCTCGTTGCATTGGAGCAGTCAACCTTTTTTGACATTTTTCATTTCGGCATTTCCAAGTGCTGTGGAAATACATCAGGACTCTCCAACTCCTGAAACCCGAAGTCCTTTGCGGCTTGAACAAAGGGGTTGATTAACCCTCGGTGTGGTTGTAGGGAAGCTCCTGAGTGGATCTCGGCCTAAGGGTAGGGGGTCTACGTCAAGTTTGGTATTAGAGCCTAGAAAGAGTTCTTTACTTTCTGTAGTAGAGAAAAGAGAAATTTTACAGCCATGCTGCCAAGAAGAAGAGACAGGCCAATGCCAGTACCTGATCCAGCAAGGGAAAGAGAAATGCACGAATTACGTGCCAGACTTGATGCCATGGAGACAACACAGAGGTGCATATTTGACACTGGGGATATCAACGAAGCTGAAAGTGAGGATGAAGTTGAATACGAAGAAGAAGTTGTAGTCGAAGATGCTGTAGAAGAACGCCTATTCAGGGTTGTTGCAAGGATAGGTGCCAGAGAAAAAATGGACATTCCAGTGTATGAGGGAAACCTAGATGTTGAAGAACTTCTAGACTGGATTAGAGCTATGGATAAATACTTTGACTATGAGGATGTCGAGGAAGACAAGAAAGTCAAACATGTTGTTACTAGACTTAAAGGACATGCAACACTATGGTGGGATGAACTGCAGGCTGACAGATGCTGCAAAGGCAAGCAAAAAATCAAAAGCTGGGATAGAATGGTTGCAAATATGAAAGCCAAATTCATACCCAAGGATTATCAAATCACTCTGTTTCGAAGGATGCATAATTTGAGATAGAAGCTAGTGTCAGTGAAAGAATACACTGAAGAATTTTATAGAATAAACATCAGACCAGGTCATCGGGAGAGTGATGATGAAAAGGTTTCTAGGTACATAAATGGTCTGCAATATGACATTCAAGATGAGATGAGCATGATGACCATTCGGACTGTGGAAGATGCTTATCAGATGGCTATGAAAGCTGAAGAAAAGATGAGCTGAAAGCAAGGTCAAAGAGGTAGAGGTAGAAGTCAATCTAGAGGCAAAACAATTGCCCAAGACAGCACTCAGAAATCTAAAGAAGAGGGGAAGAAACCTCAAACTCAATATGAGAGAGGAGGAAGCTCACAGAGAGGGCAATATGCTGATAGAAATAATTTTCCTTTAGCCAGAGGAAGAGGAAGAGGCAGAGGTGGTGAAGTGAAATGCTTTGTCTGCGGGAAAATTGGACATAAATCCTATGAGTGTCCAGATAGGAAGAAAGAAGGTGGTGAGACTCACATTGCCGAAGCTCAAGGATGGAATGTTGACGTAGAAGATGCTGAGGGTAGAAGATCCTTAATGATGAGGAAAGTTCTCTTAACGCCAGAGAAAGAGGCAGAAAATCTAGCCCAAAGAAACAATTTGTTTCAGACTGCTTGTAAAACTAAAGACAGGGTATGCAAGGTCATAGTGGATAGTAGTAGCATAGATAATCTCGTATCTACAGAGATGGTAGAAAATATGGAGTTGGAGACTGTTGTACATCCAAGCCCATACAGAGTTTTGTGGATACAAAAAGGACATCAGGTAAATGTCACTAAACAATTTTTAGTTGAATTTAAAATATGAGGATATAAAGATGAAATATTATGTGATGTCATTCCCATGGATGTTTGTCATCTATTGATGGGTAGACCATGGCAACATGACAGAAACGTAATTCATGATGGGAGAAAGAACACATACATCCTGGAAAAGAATGGGAGGATGCACATGTTGCTGCCGATTAAGAACCAAGAAGTGAAAATAGAGGTAAGAAACATTGTACTTCTCATGAGTGGGAAGGAACTTCTTCATGAGGTTAAGAAGAAGGAAGACACACAATTTATTGTGTTCAGGAAGCCTAAAATTGTTTTGACCAGCATGAGGATAGATGATTTGCCAGAAGAAATCCAGAAATTGTTGGGAGAGTTTGTTGATATAGTAGTGGACGAACTACCTTGTTCGTTGCCACCTATCAAGAGTATAAGCCATCGTATTGATCTTATACCTGGAGCCAGCTTACCGAACAAAGCAGCGTACAGGTTGACGCCACAGGAAAATGAATAGATCAAGAGATAGGTCCAGGACTTAATGGACAAATGATTGATTCAAGAAAGCTTGAGTCCATGTGTTGTTCCGACAGTGCTCAGCCCAAAGAAAGATGGAGGCTGGAGGATGTGTATAGACTCAAGGGAAATCAATAAAATTACCATCAGATACAGATTTCCATTGCCAAGGATGGATGACTTGATGGATTGCTTGAGTGGAGCAAGATTTTTTTCAAATATTGATTTGAAAAGCGGATATCATCAAATTTGAATGAGAGAAGGTGATGAATGGAAGACAACATTCAAGACGAATGAGGGGTTGTATGAATGGCTTGTCATGCCATTTGTCTTAACAAATGCACCTAGTACTTTCATGAGATTGATGAACGAAGTCCTGAAGGATTTCATTGGGAAATTCGCCATTGTATATCTTGACGATATATTAATTTTCAGCAAGACAGAAGCAGAACACTTAAAGCATTTAGCTATAGTGATGAGGAGGTTACAACAAGAGAAATTGCTGATTAATATGAATAAATCATCATTTATGACGACATAACTCATTTATTTGGGTTTTGTTATCTCTGTAAATGAGTTGAAGATGGATCCGGAAAAGGTAAATGCAATTAAGAATTGGCCATCGCCGAAAAGTGCGCTTGAAGTTCGAAGCTTCCATGGTTTGGCAAGTTTCTACAGGAAATTCAATTGAAACTTTAGTGGAATTAGCACACCAATGATGGATATGGTGAAGAAAAGACAAAAACTTTTTCACTGGACAGAAGAAGCAGAGAAGAGCTTCAATCTGCTGAAGAAGAAGATCACTGAGCAACCAATTCTAGTTTTGCCAGATTTTAGCAAAACATTCCAGGACAGGTATGATGCGAGTGGGTTTGCAATTGGAGAGGTCTTGAGACAATATGATAGGCCGGTTGCATACTTCAGTGAAAAACTGAATGAAGAGAAGATTAAGTAATCAACATATGACAAGGAATTCTATGCAGTCATACAAGCATTGAAGAAATGGAGACATTATTTGGTTCCTAAAGAGTTTGTTTTGTACAGCAATAATCATGCTTTACAATTTGTGACTCAACAGGAGAAGTTGAACCAAAAACATGCTAAATGGGTTGAATACATGCAAAATTTTACTTTTGTGATTAAACATTTTTCTGGAACTGCTAACAAAGTTGTTGATGCTTTGAGCAGGAAATGTTTGCTTATGCGGGAATTCAGAATCAAGACTTTGGGTTTTGATAACCTCAAAGAAATGTACAAGGATGACCCAGATTTTAAAGATGCATATGAGGCATCTGAGAATCCAATTCTTAGGGAAAAAAGACAATGGACCAAGTATATGATCCAGGATGGATTATTATTCCGGGGCAATCAGCTATGTATTCCAAAATTCTCCATGAGGGAGAATTTGCTGAAAGAAAAACATAGTGGAGGATTGGTCGGACACTTCGGTCATGATAAGAAGTTCTCAAAGTTGAATGGCTCATATTTTTGGTCAGGGATGAGGATAGATATCAATAAATTTGTGGACAGGTGCAGAATTTGTCAGCACACTAAAGGAAAAAGGCAGAACACAGGGTTATACAAACCATTACCCATACCTGAAAGGTCATGGGACGTAGTGAGCATGGATTTTATATTGGGACTACCAAGGACACAGAGAGGATATGATTCAATCTTTGTGGTGGTAGACAGATTTTCAAAAATGGCACATTTCATACCATGCTAGAAAAACAGTGATGCAACTCATATTGCGAACCTATTTTTCAAGGAAGTCGTCAGACTTCACGGCTTTCCAAAGAGTATTGTTTCTAATCGGGATACCAAGTTCGTAGGACATTTATGGAGGACTTTATGGAAGAAGCTTGGGACAAGTTTGTCTTTTAGCTCAGCGTATCATCCCCAGACAGATGGACAAACAGAAGTTGTGAACAAGAGCTTGGGAGATTTGTTGAGGAGCTTAGTGACTGAACACCACAGTCAATGGGATCACATTCTGTCGCAAGCGGAATTTTCTTATAATGATTCGCTTAATAGAAGCATAGGGCGGAGTCCATTCCAAATTGTATATGGGATGCAGCCAAGAGGAGTTTCTGAACTGAAAGATTCGGAACAAGATGAATTCAGGAGTGCTAGTGCAGAGGACTTTGCAGAAGGAATGAAGGAGATTCATAGCCAAATCAAGGAGTGATTGCAGAGTTAAAGTAAAGAATACAAGCGGAGAGCAGATCAACATAAGCGAGAACTTCAATTTGAAGTCGGTGATCTGATTCTTGCACATCTGAGGAAGGAGACGTTCCCAAGGGGAACGTATAACAAACTGAAGATGGAGAATATTGGACTGTGCAAGGTCATAAGGAAATTTGGGGCAAACGCATATGAGATTGAATTACCCGATGGGGTCGAAATTTCACTGATATTCAATGTTACGGATTTGTACCCTTACAGAGCTGAAGAAGGAGCAGAAGAAGAACAGAAAGAAATTCAGTGGATAAAACAAATGCCTATAGCTAAAAAGCCACAGATGGAAAGCATAATTGACAAGAGGATCAGCAGAAAGACCAGGAGGAAAGAGTATTTTGAATACTTGGTCAAATGGAAGGGCCATCCAGTTGAAGATGCCAGTTGGGAAGATGAAGCATAAATTCATAAGCATGGACAGACCGTGCAAGAGCTCATGAACAGTTCATGAAAATTTTCAAGTGAGGGAGTATGATGCAGGAGCATCGTAAGCAGCCAACCAAGCAAGCAACGTAAAAGATAGAAGACAACTGGAAAAGCACCAGCGCACGTTTTTGAAATGTTTTTGAAGCATTAATGTAATAAGTTAAAGGAAGTGTACTTACATTTACGTCTAGATGTTATAAACAAATCTGGAGACATTACTCTCATCTGCCGGATGTATTAGGCATTTAAATCTATTAATGAAAGTTGGTAGATTTGAATTCATAGATTAGACAATTTAGAAAGTAGTTATAGACACCCTCACCCTTGTATCATTGTAACATTATTAGTATTATTATCATTCAGACTTTCATAAGTGGGAGAGCTGTAGCAGAGATTTGTAGATAAGAACCCATGTACAGGAGCACTTGAGTTAATATATAAAGCTTTGACTCAAATTTCATGGTGTTATGATGCTTATTGTTTACATTTGCCGAATGGTATGCTTACAGTTGGTTTATTTCTCTGTTTATGCATTTGTTTCAATGTTGTGTTGAATGTATGAATTCTGAGAGAGGAAAAGAATGAGTTTCAATTGTTTCTCTTCTTGGGAGAAAGTTCCTGCAAGGAGTGCAGTGGAACGTCCGCAAGGTGTGCGTTGACGAGGGTCTGAGTTTATCTCAAAAAGATCAGGAGAGATACCATTGTTCTCATAACCCGTAGAAGTGCAGGTGAAGCACAGAGCCATGCAAGGTGTGCACAGGCTGGTTGAAGGCTTAGAACTTATCAACCAAGGGGAGAATTGAAGGAATACTGTTGCAAAGAGTGCACAGAGTCGAGGAATCAAATAACCAGGAGTTATTTGAAATATTGTCGCAAGGAGTGCTTTGAGAGACTTTAGTTCACAAGTGAAAGCTCAGGAGGGTCAGCACCTTTGAAATGTTCAAAGGAAGATAGGAAGCAAAATCATCGTGCAAATGTTAGGTTCCAGTGGAAGAACGCCGAGTCATTTGACAGGGGTCATTGAACAGTGAATTGAGCAGTCGAAATTCTCTGTGGAGAACTCATGAAGTCGCAAGGACCGTAGGATCTAGAGGAGTTGCAAGGTGGATAGGGGTGGATGAACCCATCACTTTGGCATCAGGAATCAACATGGACCATTGATCGTGATCTGTTTGAGCCGTCAAATCATTTTTTGGATTCAGAGTTCATAAGTCCAGAGTGCAAGCCAAAATCCTTGGTCACTCTAAAGCCTGAATTGCGAAAAAGATTGCTAAGGGTGAAACTTCGGTATTTTGGGGTTCGACATACCGGAAGTCTCGATGATAAGGGACCGGGATCTTAGTATTGAAAATCCTGAAGTCGTTGAACGTGACATGCATTTGGTGTGAAACATCGACATTTCAGCATATCAGGATTCGGCATTTCGGAACCCCTGATGACAAGGAGTCGGGACACAGTGGAGTGAAACTCCCGAAGTCGCAAAATGTGACAGGACTTCGGTGTGGAATTTTGGAGTTTCGACACTTCGAGTGTCATAAAGCAGAGAAGGCAGTGTTTTGGAAATCGATAGTTTCAAACTCCCGGTTCGCGAAATCTAGAGAAGAGCCATTTCGGCACCTCGGCATTTTGGGGTTCGGAAAACCGAGGAGACAGAGATTGTGGAATTGAGAATCGCGAAGTCCCGATACGCGAAGTCCCGAAAAGACATTGATCACGCATTCCATGGGAAGTTGAGTCATTTCAGTGTTTCGGAAATTCAAAGTTTGGGGAATCATAAGGAAAAAGGAACGATTGTTGGGTCATTCGCTCAAGTCTCGAAAAGCCGAATTTAGTGGGAAACAGGTGGCATTTGCTCGTTGCATTGGAGAGGTCAACCTTTGTTGACATTTTTCATTTTGGCATTTCCAAATGCTATGGAAATACATCGGGACTTTCCAACTCCCAAAACCTGAAGTCCTTTGTGGCTTGAACAAAGGGGTTGATTAACCCTCAGCATGGTTGTAGGGAAGATCCTGAGTGGATCTCAGCCCGAGGGTAGGGGGTGTGCATCATCCTTGCAGCTGCAACTGCAACTCTCCACAAGACTTGTGCTCTGACTAGGTGTACAAATGAGCTAAAACATCCTCTATTTATATTAATTTGTCTAGTGACTTTTCTGGCTAGGTCGACTTGACTTTCTAGTAATTATATATATTTTTTATCTTTTTCCTGTGGATCCAACTTGTATTTCCGAAAGATAACATTCTAATATTATTTATTTTGCTAGGTTGACTTGTCTTCTAGGGTTTCCACACATCTGTTTAATGAGTCACTTACTTTCAGAATATTCTATTCTAAGTCATAGGTTATACATGGAGGTTAATACCTCATGCAACTACCAAAACATCAACATGCAGATGGGTCTCATCCATCCCGAGATGACTTTCCCTAGTGTACTCATACTTTTCAGTCATACCTTGGGAGTTTTGGTGCATAACCTTTTGAGCACTCATATTTTTTATATGATTTTCAACCACTTTTGTGCTCATATTTTGATGGAGATAAGACCATGGTTAACTCATAAAAATCATAGATTCACGCTACAAAGCATCAATGTGTTTATCTTGGGGATTATTGTAGGGATACACAAATAAATAAGCAACTTGTCTTGAGTGTAGAGAAATATTATTTATCTAGACCCGAGGTTGTCCCTTACCTCCTATCTTCTTTGGGCAGCCATGTAGTTTTCTTCTTATCTCTCATCTCCTCTTAGTATTTAAGAAGCATGGGTCATGTTAATGAGGAAGAAGATGAGTCGTCACCTATATGTAGTAGTCCTATTCAAAGATGGATTGATCAAGCTTGTGGCTTTTCTTTCCAACGAGATTGTCTCCCTCCCACCCACCTTAATGAGTTTCTTTCTATGACTCATTAGATGCTCATTTTTCCTCATGATTATTATGCGTTTAACTTATCTTTGTTGTATTCCATGATTAAGCATGGGGGGAGATACCTTTATGAGATGTTGAGCGGGTGGTTTCACTCAGTGTTTCAGGAAGCTTCCCCCCCACTTTGAATCCCTGAAGCGCGCTTTGAGAAGGTATGTCTAGTTATCTCCCTTGGAAGAACACATCAAAATTCTGAAGCGCGCTTTGGATAAATTGGACGCTTCTTGATCTTTTGCAATCTCCACACTTCGAAGCGCGCTTCATAATTTTGAAGCATGCTTCCTAGGACACTTCCTGAGCGCTTTCGTATGCTTCCTAGGACGCTTCTGAGGTTTGATTTGTTTTTCAATTCACCAAGCCAATTTATCACATGATCAAGTTTGCAGATTCAAATCGACCAATCATTTGGGAGGTGTATGAGAAAATGGATAGCATGCTAGGGTAGATTAAATACATTGTTAAGCATAAAGATGTCAACCTCTATAATCATATTCGTGTAAAGGTGGAAAAATGGTGGGAAATGCTAAATATTCCACTACATGCCTTAGCATATGTGCTAACACCTAATACTATCATGTATCATGGCTTTCATCACCAACACTTGGTGGTGGGTCCAGCACAAGACCACACCAAGATCAAGAGCTTGGATATCAATATGGGACAAAAATTTGTATGTTGGTTTGTCAGTTTGTAATTGCTAGAATCTAGATGGTTGATGCTAGAATGATTAATCATTGATATACTATGGATGCCATTTCTATCTATATTGAGGTACAAATATGCATGTTTCTGTATATTATGTAGCTAATTTATATAAATATATATGCATAATACACACTTCTAGGACACTTCGCTTCCGAGGATTTTCGGACAATGACGCTTCCCACGTTCCTATTTCCTAAAATACTCTTGCTTTGTGCAACACTAGTTGCACTGTTTGTACGATTTCACCTTGTTATCCCCAGTTCCAAGGGATAACTAAGGAGATGATGTCTCGAGGCCCTCAGGTTTCATATATGGAGTATCGAGAGACATCTTGACCAACAGTGTCCATTTTCACAGACAAAGACCCACCTCACCACCATAGTTCCAGTTTCATCATGAGGGTATCCACCGCATCAACTGGCTTCCAGAAGACATTGGGTATTTCTCCATGAGATACAAGCTAGGTATTATGGTGAGTGTCATTTCAATATTTGAGGCATTTGAGTATGTTTCATTTAAAGATTATTTTGATTATGTAACGTCT
>JASDQU010406514.1:0-10632 GCA_032191745.1 Picea mariana
GAGCATCGTAGCAGAGCGAGGATCAACAGAGATAAGGAGAGCTTTCATAAAGTAAGTACATCATCCTTCTTCTCTTGTCCGTTCAATACTTTAGATCTAGGGAAAGAGTAGTATTCTGTCACATTTTGTTCCAGATCCAGTATGATCTGGGGGGTTTGGTCTGTGTCCGCACTCACGAATTTATCCTTAAACAGCAGGAGGGCCAACCTCGTCTGTGTCTTCCAATCCCACTCAGTTGAGATATTTACATTTCATGCAATTGTCGGTGGGCCTAAATGGTAACCAAAAACCAGGCAGGAATAGGAAGAATGGACGTAACAATCGTAAGAGTGGGAAAAATAATAATAAACCCAACGATAAAGGTAATAATGAGAAGACTAATAACAATGTTGGAGAGGGAAAGAGAGAAAAACAAAAGGGGAAATTTCCCTGTAAGCTTTGTATAGATGATCACCTTACTCATTTATGCCCCAAACTTGTGGAAGCTGTGAGGTTATTATCTCTATCACCCGCTGTGCTGATGAATCCTTTCCCACATAACCAACACATGGCCTCGAGTTCCTCAAACTTAGGAAATGCTGATGGTGGGACTCAAAACCCACCGTTGCAAGACGATGACCGTTTGTGTATCAATATGGTTGATGCGAAAATTCATGTAGGCACTCGATCTTGAGATTATAGTTCGTCATAGGATATACCTGGTCTAGAATCTCCTCCTCCTCCTCTGGAGATGAATTTACAGATTGAAAAACTAGAGCCACCGCCTTATATTCTGAAAGGAGTACTCAAGCGCTCTACCCACAATCCAATTGCTAGAGCCTCCCAGAACTACTCTATTTTTGAGGACTTGGGTCAAACCCCTTATGCGATGTCGAATTTGGAGGTACTCTAGATGTGTCCTTCACAGAGGAATTCCTTACTATCTGTGTTAGGATCTCTAGAACCCAGTGGCTCAAAAGTTATCAAGTTTGATGTAACAGATGTGAAGCCTCACTTGCTTACCATGTGGCATTCCAAATCCATGTGGGGTACTCAAAGTATACCGTCAAAGGTGAGGTTGTTGATGAAGGTGCGACTACATGTGTGATGTCTCTGATCTATTGGAAAGCTCTCGGTTCTCCGACTCTTTCTAAATCATCAAATATGTTGACTGCTTTTGACGGTCATTCCTTCCGCTCTCATGATATTCTTCCTACCTTTCTGGTCCAGTTAGGTGGGAAGATGGTAGAGGTGGAGGTCGAGGTAGTTGATGTGACTCTTGATTATAACTTGTTACTAGGACACAATTGGACCTATGCTATGGTTGTAATTGTGTCTTCCATATTCTGTACTCTTTGTTTTCCTCATGAAGGGAAGATCGTGACAATCGACCAATTATCCTTTGCGTATGCTATTCCCAATGCATCTGTTGGACTGTCGATCCTCATGATCGAAAATTCTCAGCCGACAACTGAGAATATCGGTGTCAGAATGTATTCTTCCCTTATGGGTACTTTTGACTTCATGGCACTGATTCACCATGTTTATTCCATGTCCAGTAGGTCCATTTCGAGAGAGAGGTCCATTCCTTTCCGCACTTCCTATTTTAGTGATCTATGGAACCTACCTTCCCTGAATTCATCTTGTGAAGGTTAGTCACATGTTGGAATGGCCATGCCACCATCAACAACAGAGATTGCTATCAAGTTGTTATTGACTCTTCCGCTGATCCCGATCCTATTACCTTGCCAATGGATGAGGAGGATACATTTCTTAAGCCCATATGGGCCACCTCATTGTCTTGTTCATATGACCTCCTTGAATGGAATTTTCCACTGGATGAATCTATCATCAAAGCCATGAATGGTTCCGAAAAACCTTGGGATGATATGCATCATCGCTCTTATTTTCTCCCAGAGCTTGAAAGAATCAAACAAGATGACTTTCGATCTACTTTGAGTGAGATAGTCGGTCACACCGTAGTTCCACTTGATACGCACAACATTTTGTCGAAATAAATATGACGAATATTTCTACTACTGTCACGATCTATATCTCTCGTACCCATGGAAAGATTGAAAACATACATATCGGTGCAGATTGTTCACCAGAAGAAATCCTGATCTACATGGAAATATTTAAGGAATTCTGAGATGTATTTGCTTGGTCATATGAAGAGATGCAAGGAATCGACCCTCATATTTTTGAGCATGAGATTAGAACTTATCTAGATGCTAAACCTGTTCGACAACGTCTGAGGGCTATCAATCCCTGGAAGGCCCCTGCTATTAAGGTAGAGGTGGAGAAGCTACTTAATGCTGGCTTCATCTACTCAGTTCCCTTGACTGAATGGGTGTCCAATCCTATTCCTATGAATAAGAATCAAGGAACTATCTGTGTATGTACAGAATTTCATGACATGAACAAGGCGTGTCCTAAAAACAACTTCCCGACACCTTTCATGGATCAGATTCTCGATGAGTGTGCAGGAAGCGAGGTGTTTTATTTTATGGAAATATTTTTCAAGGTATAACCAGATTCAGATTAAACCTAAGGATCAACACAAGATGCCATTTGTTTGTCCTTGGGGTACTTTCTCATACTGGAAAATGCCTTTCAACGTTAAAAATGCTGGAGCAACCTTCCAATGTGCCATGAGCTTCGCATTCCATGATCTTAAGCATACAGTTGAAGCTTACCTTGATGATCTTTCTGCTCACTCTCACAAGAGAGCGAATCACTTTATGCACCTTCAACTTGTTTTTGAAAGATGTCGTTACTATAGAATCCAGTTAAACCCTCATAAGTGCATATTTTGCATTAGGTGTAGTCATCTTTTGGGATTTCTAGTTTCTGAGACTGGGATCATGGTAGATCCATTAAAGGTTGAGGCAATACTTCGATTTCCTCCCCTGTGCACTATTAGACAACTTCAAGGTTTACACGGGAAAGCTCACTTTCTACGTCGGTTTATAGTAAACTATGCCAATATCACTAAGGTTTTCATGCGTCTTTTGAAGAAGGACACCCCTTTTATCTGGGATGAGTGAGCCCAGGAGTCCTTCGATGCTTTTAAGAAATCCTTGGTATCAGTGCCTCTGCTAAAGTCTCTTGACTACAATAGGGATTAATTACTTTATATCGCCGCATCCAAGGAGACGATTGGTATGGTTTTGGTTCAGGAGGATGATGAGATGTACGAGCACGTCATCTACTATCTTAGTCGAAACTTAGTCGATCCCGAGCTTAATTATTCTCACATTGAAAATCTAGATTTGGCTGTCGTTCACGCAGTCCAACATTTACGACATTATATATTACTTTGAAACACTGTTGTGGTTGCCGATGTCAATCCATTTCAATACGTCCTTACTAGGCATATCATAGGGGGAAAATATAATAAATGGATTTTCATTCTACAAGAATTTGATATCGATTTCACTTCTGCAAAATCCAAGAAATCACTAGTCTTCATGGAGTTAATATCTGAATTTCCATGATTAGTTGAGGATGTTATCCATGTTGATTTGTTTGCGGATGAACACATTTTTCTTGTCTCATCATTCGACCCTTGGTATGGAGACATTGTTCTCTATATTCAAACTTCGAAGTTCCCTCAGCATCTCTCACGAGATGACTGATCGGGTGTACGGTACCAAGATAAGAATTATACTATCATCGGTGACACTTTGTATCGCCAAGGAATAAACAATATATTGCATCTTTGTTTAACCCATGGAGAAGCCGAGTCAATCTTAAATGATTTCCACATTGGGGCTTGTGGTGTTCATCTATCCGGGCTTGCGAAAACCCAAAAAATTTTGCGAGTAGGCTATTTCTGGCCTTCTATCTTTAAATATTGTATTGAAGAGGTTAAGAAGTGTCATGCCTGCTAGGTTTTCACTCATAAAATGTGCTTGCATCCATACCCTCTTCACCTAGTCATTACTATTGGTCCCTTCACCAAGTGGGGGGTGGACTTTGTGGATTGCAACCCAACTTCAGCTGGGGGGGATCAACAAATTATCGTGGCCGTCGACTACTTTACTAATTGGGCTAAGGCCATGCCTACAGTTAACTCTGATGGGAAGTCTGTCACCTTCTTCATGTTTAATCAAATTATCGCTTGTTTTGGTATCCCGAGTGATATTGTCACTGATCATGGCAGTCGCTTTTAGAATGAAATGATGGAAGAACTAGCATCTAAGCTGGGGTTTAGACATGGTCATTCTTCTCCTTATTACCCACAAGAAAATGGACAAGTAGAGGCCTTCAACAAGTCTCTCAAGACCATTTTGCAAAAAAATGTCAGCCAGAGTAAGTCCAACTGACACATTATGCTATACCCCACACTCTGGGCATACTGAACCTCAGTCAAGACTGCCACTAGTTTTTCTCCTTTCCAGTTAGTACACGGTGTGGAGTCAATTTTACCTATTGAATGAGAAATCCCTTTTCTTAAGTTGGTAGTAGCGCTCCTACCTGACACTTCCGATCTCAAGCGACACCTTGTACACCTAGAGAGTCTTGACGAGCAACATGAGATGCCTATATGACTATCGAGGCAAACAAAAGATGTGTCAAGGTCCAGTACGATAAGTCTGTCTATCCTCGGTCATATGCCGAGGGTAAATTGGTCCTCTTATATGATCAAGCCAAAGAACTGTTGGTGGTAGGCAAGTTTAAACCCATGTGGAACGGTCCCTATATCGTGCGACATGTCTTACAAAAAGGAGCCTCTGAGTTAGAAGATTATGAAGGGAAAATGTTGGCCAAGCCCAGGAATGGGCTCTACTTGAAAAGATATTATGCTTGAGCCCCAAGATTGGGTGAAAATCTTTGTATACTAATGTAATTTAGTGTATATATATTTTCCCTTTATTTTCATCTTCAACTTTCTTATCAAGTTTTCCCTTGGTTGGAAGATGTCAACAGAGTCTTTGGTCTACCTAGGATTCACAAACGGTGCCAGTCATCATACACGAAACTTGGCTTCCATCTCTTGGGTGGTTTACTCACCCGAGGGTCTACTGGTGTCTTCAGGTGGCGTATGCCTGGGGCCATCCACGAATAATGTGGCCAAATATAACGCCGTTATAGAACTTTTGCGCAATGCATCTCACATAGTATTCTCTCTTTATAGGTTATCCTGGATTCCCAATTAGTAGTATGTTGATTTGAACGAAATTTACCATGTGCGTGATCCTACTTTACTCTAATGATTCCTACAGGTATGTCTTTTAGAATGACAATTTGATTTTATTACTTATTATCACATTCCTAGGAGTTCTAATCATGTATTTGATGCTTATGCTAATTTCGTTTTAGATTGCCATTTGTCACATAACTAAATCAAAGAAAACCATCTCATCAATGTACACATTGTAATATAAGTAAATCTGAAGATCCTTGTTTTATATATATTTCAAAAAATATGGTATTTATAGTACAAAATTGGGGCTAACACCCTCAATACACATATACAGCCGATACTACAATATCCACAACATCTACGCTTGTGGCATCGGATGTGTGTCATGGTAAAAAACTACAGTGTTTGTGAGATGCCTAAAGAGTCGCACCTAAGATTTTGGCACACCATCCATTTGCCGCTGCATGGCTTCCAATAGATCCTCTAACTAAACCATCAGAATCCTATGAGTCAAATGAGACAGGTTTCCCTGAATGTTTTGAAGGACTCTCTCAGCTTCTCCTCCTGCCACCTTGTCTCCCTGGTGCTTCTGATGATGTCGAGGAATCTTGTCTGGCCGCCATGGATCCATGTCTGTGTCACACAAGTGTCTAGTTAATACTTAAGCATCATCCAAATTTTCTTTTGTTCTACTATACAAAAATACAAAAAAATGAAATATTTAAAAACATTTTGACATACCTATGTCCCCATAGGCAGTCCCTGGTGGGAGTTTCATGTCTCTGGTCAATCCTACTCTCCTTTTGGAGGGTGATGCATCCTTCAACCATGTCTTCAGCATTCCTGATAATGCTCCTTCTTAACAAGAGAGAGTCCTACTCTCCTCGAGTACTCTCCCTCTAAGCCTCGAGGAAGTTCCCTTCAATTGGGATGGTCTTGTGGGGTATCCAATGCCCCCGCCTATGTCCTTTCTGGTAAGAGACATTATCTGATATATCATGGAGATGATAACCATCACCAACACTTTATCCTCCTTGACTTGGAGAGCTTTGAGTTTTCCCAAGCTTATGTCAGCAATTTGTAAGATACTGAAATTCCAAAGAAGTCCAACACGAAAGCCTTGGCCTCCCTCGTGACTTGCTTCCTAGAATCTCCCAAGTGAGTCTGAGTAAAGATTTTTTCCGACTCATCTAAAAAGAGAAAATATTGCCGAGTGATTTGTCCCTTTCACACTCGTTAAATTGGACTTGAAAGGCCATGAATCTTAGTTAATATCTTTTCTGACTCGTCTTTAAAAAGTGAAAAGATTTCCGAGTGAACTTGTCTCTTTCACACTCGTAAATTGGATTTGAAAGGACGTCTATTTGGCACAAGTTTATCCCTTTTTCATGCCAAGTAGACTAAATGTCATGAAAAAGGACATTTTTTGGCGTTAAGTTGTGATTGCATCTCATGCCCTTTCTTTCAATATTGAGTCTATAGCCGGTTCTCGCTTTGCATTATAAATCGTTTGCCTCAACATTTTTTTCATCCTCAACCAAGCAGAGCCTCATTTATATCCTTCGCAATTTGACACTCGATACCCAGGAGGTAACATTCCCCCCAGTGTCCATCTCCCGCATGCATCTCCTTGCATTGAGCATAGTTATGTTCCACTATTGGAACTAGTCTTGCTTACTTGCAACACTCGTTTCCTCCTCTGTATCATAGCACTCATTTGTCTATGAAGAAACAAAAAAATATGGGTGGGAAGGGAGTATTAACTTATATTGGAAACAATCGTGTCGCCTTTGATAAAAGCAAAAATTTATTGAGTCAATTTGTCATCATAATTTTTGGTTTAACATGGCCCTAGGAAGTTGAGCTCATTACAGAGAGTCTTATCTACCGATTGGTTACTCTTCCAGTCCCTATAGATAATTTCATTGATGCCTCTTGCATCTCATGGTTTCATCATTGAGTCTATGCTGCCAGAGTGTTCCATATGTCTCATGCTCTTGTTCAAAGGAAGTCTATCAACCTGTGTCAGCCATTTCTCAGAACTCTTGGCTTCGCATGTCGGACATACCCTCAGTTTGTCTGAGAGTCACATGATACTGTAGTCCTATCATGTACCCTGGTCCTATTGTCATCATTGGTAGGTAACCTTGAACCCAACACTTGACATTTCATCATTGGTCGCTGACTGGGTGGTTTCCCTTGTGTTCGATGACAATACATCTATTCACACATTGGGATTTGTGTAGTGTGTTGGATTCCATTATCCTTATTGGTGGTTTCCTTGCCTTTGTTAGCAGTTTTCCTCATTGGCTGCTATTCAGAGGGTCTTTTTCGTGTACCGCTTGCACTTGGCACACACGAAAGACGCACAGGGTCATTGGTTCTTGAACATGTTCTTCATCCGGTTTCCTCCAAATCATGAAGCTCCTTCTTTATACCTCATTCTGAATGATGAGAGATGCCTTAATGCTCCCCTTTCAATGATTCTCCTTCCATCGAATTCAACTCATCTATTCTAGAAACGAGACCTAGAAACTTATGAGTACCTTGAGGCTTGCAGTTATTAGTGCAGGTTCTCTCGCCATCGACAGTTGGGAATACATCAATGTCTCCTGATTGCTGGATTCTTTAGGTGTTCGATACCGACTCCTTTATTCACACTTGTAAGAATGTACTTGGTGCCTTGATACCTACTTTCATTATCGGTAGGTTGTCTTGTGTTTTTTAACGGTATACCTCAATGACCGGTAATCAAACAATGTCTCATTGTGTTCGACCTCAACTCCTTTATTCACATGATGTAGACTTGCACCCTTGGTGGATTGTGTATAAGACTTGAAGACATTAGTATGTGGCCGCAAATTTCCTGAGTTGTTGCTTCCTTTTCATTGGACCAATACCTATATGACTTCAGTGATCATGGGAGATCATATTGTACTCCATTGTATACATATATATTCAGATTGATTTTGAGACTGGTTCTACTGGGCCTTGTTCGTGACTATGACAACCTTTGGCATGTAACCACATTTGTATTTTCCTATTCATGGCCATGGACAATTGTTTGGTATATTTTCACATGGATTTGCAATGTAATTCTATTGGGAGCCATGTATGCAAAGTTAGTACAGAATGTAATGAGCAAATAGTTCTTTCAGTTGGTTCCCCATCAGTCCACTTCTGGGTTTTTTATAATGTATTTCAGCCATCACAGATAATCCTTTGACCTCACACATTAGGGGCATCTGTTATAGCAAGATTTTCCTCACCCCATACAATGTTGCACAGAAGGCCTTTTTCCATTTCCCTGTGCAGACTTATCATCCCTGCTTGTAAATCCCAGAGCTAAAAATACATATTTTTCCACATGTATGCACATTGCCTACTATACAACATGCGTATACGTAGGTTGCACCACTACAACCCGTGTACATTGGGATTTGTGCCCAAAAATGAAAATTAGTGTCGGGTTTCCATGTCAGGACAAGACATCTATGATCCTTGGCCTTCCATATACCGAAATCGTTCTGACTCGGCCCTTCAGTTCCATTTGAAGGATATAAATGGGCCAATTCTGAGCTATGGAAAAGAGGAGAAAGAATTCAACTTTGAGAGAAAAGTTAATTTGGAGAAATTATTTACTTCATATTGAGTTTGTATCCCTTTGTCTTTTAAGTCTGAACACAGTGTTCAACCCCCAAGCTCTTCCCTTATTTGATTGAGAACTTCATTTTGTCTCTTCTTTGAGCTTGCTTTTGGTGGAGAATTGAAGTGGTGGAGGCCCAACTGAAAGTAACTTAGTTTCTCAGTTTCGAACCATGCCAACATGGAAGTCTGTAACATTTTCACTTGTGTTGATCATATATTAATAGAAATACTCTTTTCCCATCCAATTGATATCTTGCAAATATTTGAATTATTATTACATGGGCATATTTGTCATGTTTATTAATGGATTATGTTATTGAATATGATAACATAATTTATTATCACCATATGCTTTCTTTGCTTGGTTTTTGAAGGACTAGTTGCATGTATATTTCTTAGGGTCAAGTGCTCAATGGTGGACTTCATCGAACGTCTAGACGAGGCAGGCCTCTTATCTTGTCTTTCTAGCATATTTTTTTACATAGCATACTTGAGAATAGAGTTTATTTCTGCAGTCATTTCCGTCTGTTGTGGTTTACCCTATCCATAGAGAGATTTTCCTTGTAACACTAGCTTCAAACTTGAGAGGTATCTTCATCTCTCCTAGCTCTCCTACAATGCCTTTCATCTCTACAAAGGTAATTGGAAATAGGTCACTGTATCGTGCAATAACTCTGATATTCTTTTCACTGTTTGTTCATCCTAGTAGTCTCCAATACTTGCCATTTTGGGATTCTCAGTTTTCCCAATGTTGACTTTATTCACCTTGATCGACGCAACAAACACTTATGATTTCAGAGATGGACCTTCCACCTCTCTTCCACCTTCAAATTCTGTAATATGAATGTTGTGCAGGACATCTTCATCTGGTGATTCTTCCTGCACATGGTAGCATGACAATAGTTCCTTAACTGTCTGTCTGTTCTACTGTTGATACTTTGTCATAAGTTCAACCTCTCGTTCCTCAATAAATATAACCCCTCTTATCTGTTTGAGAGATGAATCCATGTTGGGATTCTCATGTTCAAATGAGAAGGTGACTATAAAATTTTGTTGTAATGTTGTCCATTCTGCCATGCCTCTACGTAGTTCCTGGTCTACATACCAGTTTTCTATAATTCAATCCAATATGTGGATGAAGTGATGAGGCCATTCCTCTGGTGGTGTCATCCTCCATAGTGTTATGAACTTCTCCAAGTGTTATGCTGGTGTCCCTTGTCCATCAAATATTTTCATCTCATCGCTTCCCTGCTCTGCGCCGAATCTAATGCGTAGTAGTCACTTACAATGCTACTAGTCCTTAACTGTTTCTTTGTGTGCACCCCACCATCTTGCAGGTGTTTCCTTGAGTGAAATGTCTAGGGGTAAGATACTCTGATTCTCTAGCACTTCATCTTCATATATTGTTAGAAATTCTTCTAAGTCATTCACCCCATGAAAACTGGGAGGTTCTCTTATCTTTGTACCCACCCATCTTACTACGGGGTCTATTCTTGTGAACCTTCTTGTGGATACTTCATGTAGCCTCTGCTTCCAGTTTTCCAACCCTATATATGAGTCAGAAGCACATGATGTGATGCTCCTCCAACTGAGTATTCCATCTGCAGTTGGGTTGACATAATCTTCTTTGTGTGCGATGGTTCTGTATAACTGGTTGATCTCCTCTAGATCTAAGCAAGTGGGCTCTACAAACCTTTCTCCTTCTAATGGGTCTAATGGTGCAACAACTCTGTATTCTCCTGATTCAAATGTCATCTTCCTTGTCTTCAAGTTGATTATGGCTTGGCTATCGAATTCCCAATCCAGGCCAAGCAATGTTGGATAAGGTGTTGTGCCATCCACTATTTCTATCA
>JASDQU010406517.1:0-10632 GCA_032191745.1 Picea mariana
AGGGATATGTTGATTCAGATATGGCAGGTGATAAAGACAGCAGAAGGAGCACCACAGGGTATGTTTTTACTATAGGTGGAACAGCAGTAAGTTGGATTTTGAAACTGCAAAAGGTTGTTTCACTTTCAACAACAAAGGTAGAGTATGTTGTTGCTACAAAGGCTAGTAAAGAGATGATTTGGTTGCAAAGGTTTATGGAGGAATTGGGAAAGAAGAAGGAGAACAGCAGGTTGTACTGTGACAGTCAGAGTTCCATTCACCTTGCAAAGAACTCAGCCTTCCATTCAAAGACTAAGCATATAAAGTTGAGGTACCACTTCATACGATCCACCTTGGAAGATGGACAATTGAAGATGGAAAAGATACACACTAGCCAGAATCCTGCAGACATGTTAACAAAGGGAGTAACCAGGGAGAAACTGAGTTCTTGCTCAGTTTCAGTTGGTCTTCAAGAATGAAGATGAAGATGAGAAATTTGCCAGGTCCAAGAAGGTTCAGAGTCCGGCATATACAGCAGTGGTGGAGTTGTTGAGATCAGTCTCCAAGTGGGAGATTGTTGGTTGTGGAGCCTGGTTATCTTTCTGATTTAGAGGTCTTTTACTTTAAGTTGTGTTTATACCCCATGAAGTATTTACACCCCAGAAGTACATACACTCTTCCATGGTATGAACTGCTGAGGAGACTGTGAGAGAAATAAGAGGAAGTTACAGCGGGTTTTGTTGTAGGTTGTATCCCTTCATTTTGCTGGATAATAATAAAGAAAGGACCTGACAATTTCTCTGGTGGACGTAGCCCACACTGGGTGAAATACGTAAATCTGTGTCTCTCTTGTATTGTGTATCTTTTGTGTTTTGTTTCTCCATTTGTTTTATTTTATTGCTCCGCAGTCCTGTTTTTCTAACACAATATATGGTCACTATGAATTTGTGGTGGTGCCATTTGGGCTTACCAATGCAACAACCACTTTCATGTGCTTAATGAATAATGTATTCAGAAAGTTCTTGGATAGATTTGTGTTGGTTTTCATTGATGATATCCCAATATATTCCAATAATAGGGAAGAGCATGAAGAACATCTCAAGCTAGTACTCCAAGTGCCAAGAGAACGTCAACTCTATGCTAAGCTTAGTAAGTTTGACTTTTTCCATAAACAAGTCCATTACTTAGGCCATGTTATTTATGAGGAAGGAGTAACAGTTGATCTTGACAAGATTAATTCCATAATGGATTGGCCTACCCCAAAGGATGTATCTGATATCATATCCTTTATGGGCCTGGCAGGATACTATAGGATATTCATAAAAGGATTCTCCAAGATTGGTTTCCCATTCACCTCCCTTCAGAAAAAGGGGGTTAAAGTCATTTGGACATCAGAATGTGAAGAAACATTTCAAGAGTTGAAAAACCTTCTAACCAATGCACCTGTACTGAAGATTGCAGATCCAAACAAAGACTTCCTTGTGTGTACAGATGCCTGCAAGGAAGGGCTCGAAGGATTCCTTATGCAATAAGGACATGTGATTTTCTAGGAATCCAAAAAATTGAATGAGCATGAAGTCAATTATGTGACCCATGATATGGAATTTGTTCCCATAGTGCATGCTTTAAAAATGTGGAGGCATTACCTCTTAGGTAGAATATTTGTACTTATGACAGATCATAGTGGGTTGAGGTATTTGTTTGACCAACCAAAACTCAATGTGAGACAAGCTAGGTGGATGGCTCTCCTTAGTGAGTTTTATTTTGAAATCAAACATATCAAAGGAAAGGAGAATAGGGTAGTTGATTCCCTTAGTAGAAGTATGAAAGTAGTTCACTTGGCAGCGGTAAGCACCAGTGAATCAGACATCAAAGAGAGCGTAAAAAATGCACAAGAAACATATGCATTTTTCAAGACTATGACATCATACCTAAAGCAAGAGCCCATAGGGCTGAGGTATCAAGGTTATTAGATCCTTAATGATGACTTGTTGACTTACAAGGGTAGATTATATATCCCAAGTTTTGATGACTTGAATAGGTTCATAAAGGATGAACTACATAAGAGACCATATATTGGTCATCCTGGTTATCAGAAAATTATCACGGCCACTAGGAAACTATTCTATTGTCTCGGGTTGAAAAAGGACATAGTTGATTACTTAGATAAGTGTCTAGAGTGTCAGCAAGTCAAGGTAGAGAACCGGCACCCAACAGGGCTGTTGCAGCCCCTACCAATTCCTGAATGGAAATGGGAAACCATCTCCATGGATTTCATCATAGGATTACCAAGATCAACCAAACAAAATGATTCCATCATGGTAGTTGTGGAAAAACTAAGAAAAGTTTCTCACTTCATACCTATCAAGTCAACTTGCAAGGAAATAAATATTGCCAGCATATTCATGAAGGAGATATTCAGACTGTATGCCATGCCTAAGGAAATAATATCCGATAGAGATACAAAGTTTAATTCAAACTTTTTGAAATCTTTGTTTGTTGGTTTTGAAACCAAATTGCTCTATAGTACATACTATCACCCTCAAATTGATGGGAAGACAGAGAGGGTAAACCAAGTATTAGAGGAAATGTTGAGGATGCATGTAATGCATCAACCCAAGAAATGGGAGGACTACCTACCACTGGTAGAATTTTCTTACAACAATGGCTATCAAGAGTCATTAAAAATGAGCCCTTTTGAAGCCCTCTATGGAAGGCAATGCAACATTCCAATTAGGTGGAGCAACCTAGTAGATAGAGTTACAATCGGACCAGAAATGATAAAGGAAATGGAACGACAAGTTATTCAGATCAAGCAAAATCTGAAGATATCACAGGATAGACAAAAGAGCTATGCAGACCTGAAAAGGACTCCTCGAGAGTTCAAAGCAGGAGATCATGTGTATCTCTGATTTAGACCCAGGAAAATGTCTTTGAGGATGGGAGCTTGTGCCAACTTGGCACCTTGGTATTGTGGACCCTTTGAAGTCTTGGATAGAGTGGGACTAGTAGCCTATCGGCTAGCACTCCCTCCCATAGTGAAAGCACATAAAGTTTTCGATGTTTCTTTATTAAAGAAGTATGTACATGATTCTAATCATATTATTGATTGGTCTATGATTTCGGTGGAACCCAAGGGAGAATTCTTTCCAGAACCTCAATGCATAATAAACAGGAAGGAAACCCCACTCAGAAACAGAACCATTCCATAAGTCAAGGTGTTGTGGAAACACTTTGGCCCAGATGAGGCTACATGGGAAATGGAGGATGCCATGGGACAGGCATATCCATTTTTGTTTGCTTATGTACATACAGAGCACATCGACAGATAGAACATCGAGGACGATGTTCCTTTAAGGGGGAGGGGATTATAATACCCCTATTTCACCCAATTTGTAAATATAACTATAAATGGCCAAGAGACTATGGCGGGATAAATTTGTGTGAATGTCTAATTTGATGAACCTTTGTATAAAGGGTCAATGTATGAATTTAATTTTATTAATAGAAATTGAATGTGTTGCACAACTGTTGAAAGGGGGAAAGTTTACCAAGATGGACCATGGATTCTATGAGAGAGATGGTGAAGGGAAACCAAGAATGGTTGAGATTACCCTCACTAGACCTGTACCTACTGCGTTTAATTGCTCAGCAGTCCTCTGACCCATAAATGAATTACCAATCAGGATGGTAGTTGGAAGGCCATCCTCAAGAGTTAATGAGGAGATGGGGCAGGGTACCCATTTGTAAGGCTTCCAAGCCTGACCATGAATTAGGATTCAGACCCACACAATCTTGCTGAGGAAGGGAAGGAATGGGGTAATTCAGGTATAGAGACAGATCTACCATATTGAAAAGTAGAGAAATCAATCTCCCGATAAGAGAAGGGTAGGATACTTCGACTCTGAATTTGAAAAAAGGAAAAAGCTAAGTAGCAAGATTTTTTTTGGCTGAAAGAATCCATGGACAAGGTTTGTCTACACGCTGGGAAACGAGGTTGACAAGTGACTGAGGAAGTAATCATGCAAACCTTCTTGTTTGGAGTAGAGAAAACCAGTTACCAAGTTCTTGTGGGAGGAGGATATTAACCTTTGTCCCTGACTATTGTGGAGCAAAGAGAAAGAATCTCTCTCAGAACATCATGGTCTAGCTAGGGGGTGGCCAATGGTAAATCCGTCAAGAGTGATTGTGCCTATGGTTGGCAGGAAACAAGCACCCCTTTTAGCAGTTACTCCACATTTTCCAGTTCTAATAAGTATTTTCATACTCTCTATAATATATTGGATGTGATAATGAAAGGTTTGTGTTTATGATTAAGTATTTCAATATTTGAACTGTTATTATAAATGATATTTGTTTTCTGTATACTGTTATATCTATATGATCTTTGATTTATCTCAGTTTAGTTGTTAGAAGGTCATCGGTTATCAGTCCGTAGAAGAGTCGAGGGTAGGAATAACTGAAACGACTAAGTCCTGCAAATTCTTTGAATTTTCCTTAGAGGGAATGCCAAGTTCCTCTCTGTGGGAGAAAATCCTTTCCCTTCATACCAACCATCCATCTGACCAAGGGCTCATGCCCGTGTCCTTAACCCAATTGCTGCTAATGGATTATCACTTAGCCCTTAGAATTTCCAAAGTATCCATGTGACTAGGGTCTGGGAACCCTATGCTAGTCCAAAAGGGGCTAACTCTTTCAAGACTTCGGGACTGGTGACTCCACCTTCCTCGAAAACAGCCGAAGGTCGAAGTCGTGAATCGATGAGGTTCGTTGATTGAGGGATTTAGTGTGGATCTCTCTCAGTCGTTAGATTGGACGTAGGAAGGGAGGCATTAAGTGCTTCGGTGAAGTGCTACTTCGGGAGATTAGGAGTGGTATAGCACCGAAACTCCCGAAGGCCGGAGTCACAAAGTAAATATGGATCGTTGAAAAGGGAGGGACATGTGCCCACAGATCAACTATCATCTGAGAGTCTGGGTAATTGGGTGATATAGGGACGTGCAAATTTCTCCTGGAGCTCTGTAAGCCAGAGTAAATCCTATCCGTAGATGTTAGGTGTACATGGCAATAGATCTGACGTGGTACAGAAGGAAATCTAGGAGATACACACCAAACTCTCGAATGTTTAACTACCAAAGTGACGAGGGTTATTGGATGAACGGGTACGTGGAATGTGATCCCATGGTCCAAAGACTTCTTACTCCGAAGGAATTTGGCCAAGGGTTTTCAAGGTGTGAAAACTATCGAAGTTGCGAACGCCAAAATAAATCTCGACCGTTGATAGAAAGAAGGTGTGTGGCGCTAGATCTGAGAGTTCAAAGACTTGGCTCTTCAGGGGATTTGTTTCGAGAGGATGCAGTTAGCTCCAAAGCCCAGAGCCATGAAGTAACAAGGATCGTGGATCTACGAACCCACGTGAATAAACCTCAACCATACGATGGGGGTGACATGGCTCACTGATGTCATCCTGGGTGATGTGGACCTACGACTAAGGTGCCACGTGTCACCCATTTTTGGTCGATTCACCTACCCCTTATGCATGTTAGAGAATAACACATGTCACCCCCCTAATGAGGACATGTGTCACCCCTTGAACCTTGTCGTGTGTCGGCTTCTGGTTCGTGCCCGCCTGACCAACATGGTTGGTGACGTATTCGGGACTCTGGGGTATGGATAACTTCAACGTTCGAAAGATTTAGGATGTGATACAATATAGGAGCATTCAACATAAATCGTTGATCACTGAAGGGTCAAATGCATGTGGCAAGAATTCAAAAGTTTTGAGTGTATTTTGATAAAATAAGGTCCAATGATGATCATCGATCGTTGAACACTAACAGACCAATGACGATCGTCGACTGCCGAAATGTCGAAACATAGGACATTCAATGCTAAACGTCGAACGCCAATTGTTGAAGGGCTAAGGCCACATGGAAATATTTTGAGACTTCGGGGATTTGGACAAAGGTTTGTTATGCGCAGATTGTTGAATCCCCCTCCTTAACTATGGGATCTCAGTAGAGGACATGGATCGTTGATCTTCTCTGATGTTCGGCGATCTGAGAATTCAACAACACTGTTGGTACTCTAAAATTCCAGGGACTTTCGAAGTGTTGAAACCTTCGCTAACAATTAAGAATTTTTGAGTGTAGGTTGATAAAGGAAGGTCCAACGACGATCGTCGATTGCCGAATTTTGACAGACTAATGACGACCATCGGCTGTCAAAACACTGAAACATAGGACGTTCAACACTAAACGCGAAACATCGATCGACTAAGGGCTAAGGCCACGTGGCGATATTTCAGGGATTTGGAAAAAGGTGTGTTACGCATAGATCATCGAAGTCCCCTCCTTAACCATGGGATCTTGACAAAGAATTTTGACCATTGATCTCCTCTATTGTTCAGTGATCTGATAATTTGACAACACTGTTGGAACTCCCGAAGTCTGGGGACTTCCGAAGTGTCGAAATATGCGCTAAGAATACTCTTAGCTCCTTGTTTTCAGCCCAAGGTCAAAAGGAGGACCCTGCTAGTTGGTTTAAGCAATTAGTGAGAAATGTAAACTTTGGGGGAGCAGAACAAGAGGGCTTTGCTTAAGCAAAGGACATAAAAAGAACCAGGGAAAGAGAAAAATTTGATGCCCCATCCCTAGAAAGGGTATTTATGGGTTGGGTGTGTTACAAATTGGTATCAGAGCATGGAAACAACACTTGTCCTGCTTGGGCATATGCACGAGTCACATAAAATGTTATTAGAGAACTTATGGGGTAACTCCTTACCTTACCCCCCTCTATAAGAAACCTGTATGAACCTCTACTGAAGAGAGGAATGAAACATTCTATTGTTGATAGATGTTTTGTAAGTCTGCACTATAGGTTGCTAATGTTTCCAAATAAAGAACTTACTTCACTTTGCAATGATATGTGTTGTTCATGAATTGGTATATTAGTAACTAACAGAAAAAAAAAAAAAAATTATCAGTTTTTTCAAGCAATTAGTGAACAACGGGAGAACGGAAACGTACAGGATAGTGACACATCAACAATTGGGGGAGAGTTCCCACAATAGAGAGGAATAATCTGATGAAAGGAGGGTGGTGGAAACCCCTCCAAATTTGGTCGAAACTGTAAGAATCCTCATGGAAGAATTACAGATTTATAAGGATGACAATGAAAGGTTCATCAAGGAGAAGGAAAAGAAAATTGAAATTAATCCAATCCTACTGCAAATCCTATTAGATATATAAAGGCAACTGCAACATGGTCTAACTGCCAGTCATGTGAATAGGAATCATACTAAGAAAACTCCAAGTCCACCTGAAATACAGAAGCATGGTCCTGAAAGTGGCGACACCAGGAGGAGCACCTCAAAGAAGGCCCAACATGGAACCAAGATACATTCAATGGAAGATTCCTCTAGTGAGGATACTAACAACTCCAAGGAATATTCTAGTGGCAAAACTAGTTCCCATTCTCAAATGAGAGGAAAGAAGAGGAAGCATTCCAAGAGTCGTGACCCTGAAGAATCAAGAAAGCCAAACCACCCAACTTAGATGGAGAGATTAAGAATGGGGGAGAAGCAGAAGTTTGGTTACTCAGCTTGAAGAAGTACTTTAGAGTCCATGACTACTCTGAAAACTTAAAGGCTCAGATAGCCATTTTCAACCTAAATGGGAAGGCTTCCATTTGGTGTCAGGACCTTAGAAATGTTAAAGGAGTCCATAAGAAGGACATGTCATGGAAAATATTTGAGAAATACTTCAAGAAGAAGTACCTGTCAGAAAAGTACTTTGACGTAAAAACCAAGGAGTTCTATGATCTCAAGATGGGACAACTCACCATAGATGAGTATATCAAAAAAATTCTCTATTTGATGAGGTATGTGCCCTACATAAAGGATGAAAAGGTAAATATGCAACGATTTATTAGTGGCTTACCTCAGTCCTTTTGGGATAGAATTGAGTTTGATGAGCCAAAGACCTTAGAAGATACTATTCGAAAAGCAAGGTATTGCTATGAGAAATTCAAGAGTAAGACGGAACCCCATGAAGACTGGAAGAAGAAAAACAATGTGGGATTCAAGAAGAATAGGTTTAATCCCTCGAGATTTAAGAACCATGGTAAGAGCTCTAGGATGAGCCTTCCTCCCATAAGTGTGTATCAGCAAAATTTTCTATCCCATAATGGAAATAAACCATTCAGAGCACCTCCAAGAAAGACTGATAACACGGAGAGAGAACCCTTGAAATGTTGGAGTTGGAGAGGAACATTTGTTGAGGGATTGTCTGCATAGGAAGCAGAACAATGGGAGGGTCTACAACATCCAAGAGGCTAGCACATTCAATGACGTGGCTAGGATCCTGCCATAAATTTATGCAGCATTGGATAATATACAAGCTGGAAACCAAGCTTCAGTGATGGAGATGGAAGTTATGATTGCCAACCATCTTGTTTCCATTTTGATTGACCCTGGTTCTAATTTGAGTTATGCTTCCCCTCAAACTATTGAGAAATGTAAATTGCAACAATTTAAACATGTTAAATCATGGTTGGTACAACTAGCCAATGGAACCAAAAGAAAAGTAAAAGAGGTCATACTAGGGTGCCAATTTGTCATGAGTGGATTTCCCACCCAAGAGAACCTAAACATACTTCCTCTAGGATCTTATGACATGTTGATTGACATGGACTGGTTGGTTGCCCACAAAACCAAGTTGGATTGTTACAGTAAAACTTTGGAGTGTGAAAATGAATAAGGAAGAAGGGTAACCCTACAAGGAATTCAAAATCTTGTCTCAGTGAGACAAATATCATCCCTCCAATTGAAGAAGTATTGCAGAAAGTGATGTCCCTTGTATGCAATACAAGTACTAAAATATGTTGAGAATGACAAACCCAGCCTAGAAAACCATCCCATATTGAGAGAATATAAAGATGTATTCCTAGAAGAGGTATCAAGTCTACCTCCAAGAAGGGATATTGACTTTTCAATAGAACTTGTACCAGGAGGAGTGCCAATTTCTAGAACACCCTATAAAATGAGCACACCAAATCTAGTCAAACTCAAAATACAGGTGAAGGAGATGTGGAACAAAGGCTACATTTGACCTAGTCTGTCTCCATGGGGAGCACCAGCCTTGTTTGTGAAAAATAAAGATGGCACACTCAAACTTTGCATAGATTATAGACAACTCAATAAGACGACCGTCAAGAATAAATATCCCTTGCCAAGGATCAATGACTTTTTTGACCAATTAAAGGGTGCTACAGTCTTCTCCAAGATTGAATTGATTTCTGGATACCATCAGTTCCGAATTAAAGATGAAGACATCCACAAGACATCCTTTAGGACAAGATATGGCCACTATGAATTTGTGGTGGTGCCATTTGAGCTTACCAATGCAACAACCACTTTCATGTGCTTAATGAATAATGTATTCAGAAAGTTCTTGGATAGATTTGAGTTGGTTTTCATTGATGATATCCCAATCTATTCCAAGAATAGGGAAGAGCATGAAAAACATCTCAAGCTAGTACTCCAAATGCCAAGAGAACATCAACTCTATGCTAAGCTTAGTAAGTTTGACTTTTTCCATAAACAAGTCCATTACTTAGGCCATGTTATTTCTGAGGAAGGAATGACAGTTGATCCTAAAAAGATTAATGCCATCATGGATTGGCCTACCCCAAAGGATGTATCTGATATCATATCCTTTATGTGCCTGGCAGGATACTATAGGATATTCATAAAATGATTCTCCAATATTGGTTGACCATTCACCTCCCTTCATAAAAAGGGGGTTAAAGTCATTTGGACATCAGAATGTGAAGAAAGATTTCAAGAGTTGAAAAACCTTCTAACCAATGCACATGTACTGAAGATTGTAGATCCAAACAAAGACTTCCTTGTGTGGATAGATGCCTACAAGGAAGGGCTCGGAGGATTCCTTATGCAAGGAGGACATGTGATTTTCTACGAATATAGAAAATTGAATGAGAATGAAGTCAATTATGTGACCCATGATATGGAATTAGCTGCCATAGTGCATGCTTTAAAAATGTGGAGGCATTACCTCTTAGGTAGAAGATTTGTACTTATGACAGATCATAGTGGGTTGAGGTATGTGTTTGACCAACCAAAACTCAATGTGAGACAAGCTAGGTGGATGTCTCTCCTTGGTGAGTTTGATTTTGAAATAAAGCATATCAAAGGAAAGGAGAATAGGGTAGTTGATTCCCTTAGTAGAAGCATGAAAGTAGTTCACTTGGCAGCGGTAAGTGCCAATGAATCAGACATCAAAGAGAGCGTCAAAATGGCATAAGAAACATATGCATTTTTTGTTGAAATAATGTAACTGTGAAGAGCATTCTTATTATTTTTTATTATTGGATTAAATCCCCATTGAGGATTAATAATGTTGGTAATTGTATAAGGACCAAATCCCCTTTTGTGGATTGGTCATTGAACAATTACAAAGGGCAGAATAAGAAGTCAGCCCCAACAGTTATTATGGAAGACCCAAAATTAATTAAAGGTGGGTTTACCCACCCAGAGTGAGAGGTTGGCCCTGCCAATGGTGACATTTCACACGTGCCAGTTTTGTATATATAGGGGGCTAGCGCCTCACTTCCAATATACAACTCACTTGC
>JASDQU010406518.1:0-10501 GCA_032191745.1 Picea mariana
AATTCGGGTGCCTTAGTTGCCATCAATTCCAAAGGGGTATATTGTTGGTAAATGTTTAACAGACAGCATATGCTTGTCATTGATGGAAAGGACAGAAGCAAATATGGCATGAGTACAAGAAGAAGTATCAGAAGTATTTTAGGAAGATGCTGCAGAGCAAGCACAATAAGTTCAGAAGAGATAGTGCAAAGGATTGTTGGTAGGTTGAACAATCAAAGTGAGCTTGTCATTGATGGCAGGATCAGAGTGTGCATCGATGGAAAAATAGGAACAAAGTAAGCTCAGGAGGAATTAGCGCAAAGTCGAACGCAGTGCATAGGTGTGCACCAGGGATGAGGTTAACTCATTGCCAAAGCTCAAGAGAGATAGCATACTTATGATCTTAGGCAGATCAAAGGTCGAGGCCCTTGACACTTAGAAATTCTTCCAAGTAAGGAGGATGCATAAGCTCAGGAGGAGAAGCGTCAGTGATCATTGGATCCCATCCCGACTCCCCGATGACTGTCAGATATGAATTTATACAAGAAGAACACGCAGAAGAGGAGGACACATCTTAGGCGTTAGATCTGAGTGTAAGATATGACCATCATTGGATCAGGGAGAACCATCACGAAGTGAAGAAATCATGAGAAGATCTGCGCTATAGGATATGGGGTATCTACGAAGGATCAATAGCCATTAAATATGTTGAAGCTGCAAGGAAGATAAGTCCAAGAGTCATCCAACTCTCCAAAACTGTGAAGGAATCCTAGTCGTCCATTGAGGACAGTCGTGGACCGTTGGATCAAGAGGACGTGTGGTGAAAGATTAGAGCACCACAAAGACTCCATTTCATAGTTTCGCAGATCGGGAAATCCAAAGAAAAGAGGTTCAAATTCGCGATATGTGAAATCATGAAACAATCTCGGAGTCTCGACTATCGTGATTTGGAGTGATGAGACCCTTCATCACAGGAATTGTAATATGTGAATTCACGATGATATCTTGACCGTCAATACACCAAGATTCTGGACCGTTGATCTAAGCTCCATCTCGGAGTCTTGCCTATCGCGACTTGAAGTGACGAGAANAATACACCAAGACTCTGGACTGTTGATCTAAGTTCCATCTCAGAGTCTCTCCTATCGTGACTTGGAGTGACGAGAACCTCCATCTAAGGAATTGCGAGATGCGAATTCACGATGAGATCTGGACCATCAATACACTAAGATTTTGGACCATTGATCTAAGCTCCATCTCGAAGTCTCACCTATTGCAACTTGGAGTGACAAGAACCTCCATCTAAGGAACAACGAGATGTGATTTCACGATGAGATCTGGACTATCAATTCATCGAGATCGTGGACCATCGATCAGGGTCAATGAAGGTCATAAGTTCACGAAAATACCGAAAAGGTGAAATGGATGTAGCCTATGGTCAAATCGGTGGAAGATGGGGGAAGGAGCTAGTGTAGACAAGCTTCTTTTCAGAGTTTCAGGGATCGCAACTGGGAGTGTCGAGACACTAAGTTGCACAAATGTCGAATTTTCAAATGCCGAAATGCCGAAATGAATGAAAGATCCCATGGAGCCAATCCAATGGTGCAGGTGAATTTGAGTATGATCGGAGGGCTAATGTTGCTATTCACAGTGTAACTGCTAGAAACCATTGATGGTTTCTGCCAGAAGATTTGAAGAGACTTCTGTGTGATCACCAGAGGAGCTGAAGAGTCTCTAGGAATCTTCTAATGGGATGAAGATAGGTCATAGGGGTGATTGACAACTGGAAGAGGGTTGGAGCCTGTAGCTAAAACAGAGAGGGTGAGCTCAACTGTAACATAGAAGATGAAGAGTCTCAACTACTAGAGAGAAAAAGGAATCTCGGCATAACACCCAGTGATACTAGATGGATGGTGGGAACCACCAGATAAGCTGAAGAGTTGCGATGATCAGGCAAATCACTCGAGAGGTGGAGGATATCAGCGCGCTGTGAGTATGAAGAGGTATTGCATGCATTGCATGAACAAGGTGCACAGAAGATATAAGTACATGGTACAGAGAAGAGATGTTGTTGTTGTTGTTGGTGGAGTTGTTGTGGTTGATGTTGTTGCTATTGTGAGTGATGGAGGTGTAAAGAAGGAGGTGTAGTGAAGCAACTAAAATACACAAAAGACAAAAGGTGCATTGAAGAGGAATGGTGCACATAGTACAAAAGATAGAAGAACATAAAGTGCAAGGTATGCAAGGAGGATTACAGTGAGGCAAACAAAGCAGCGAAATCTTGCAGAACAATGATGAGACTGGTAAGTTGTTGTTGAACATTATATCACTGTAATAAGTTTCAGTAATTCATATTGATTATCCAGGGTGGTATTGAGGTGCTAGGGAGGACTATTGTCCTCATAGGTTCAAGTGGGTGCTTGAACACAGGGAGTTGTAGCTTCCATCTTGTTGCAGCCAGAGAAACCAAGGTGGCAGGGTGGTGCAAGGGAGAACTCTTGTTCTTGTTATATAGGTTGGTGCCTGTATGATTGGAAGTTGGTGCTTCCATCCAGTTGGTGCTGGAAACACTCAGGGAGTTGGTGCTCCTTCTAGTTGGTGCTAGAGAAACCAGGGAGTTGGTGCTTCCTTCTAGTGGGTGCTAGAGAATATAGAGAGTTGGTGCTCTCAGCAAGTAGCAGCTTGCAAAACTGAGGTTGTAGCCTCATTATGAGTTGGTGCTCATATGTATGATAATGTAAAGATTGTAACTATTACTTATCATATAAAGAAAAAAAGGTTTTTACCCTGTATGGGTTTCCTCGGGAAATATCTGTCTCTGTGTTTCTCATATATGTGACTGATGTTGAATGTGTCATTGTTTATTTCCCTACATTATTTTGATCATCATTGAGTGCCTTGTAAAGATTTTAAAAGAAGCATAATTGTTTAAGCACAGTAACAACTGATTCACCCCCCCCCCTCTCAATTGTCCAACAAGTTACTCACTTTAGCCAGAAGATCATTGTTACAATGAGGCTCTAAAGGCCTTTTTAACACAAGAAAATTCAAACCCTAACCCTGGAAGATGAAAATGCGAAAGATTTGTGGGCCCCAATGGGGGTAGTTGATACGTCAACTTCCTAAGAGTGTAACTTTTGCATACGATCTCCATTTGGGGCACTCGAGACACCGTTGGAAAGGTATAAATGAGAAGAATGATTTTTGACTGACCTAGGACAAATGTTTTGGCAATATATTGGGCCACAAATCCCCAAAAAATGTCATTTAGGGCCTCAAAACAACCCCATAAGTTTGGAACTTGAAAAAATGCTGAAAAAATACCAAGGAGGAAATATTTTTTTCGAGCCAGTTGAATAGGTGGGTGGCCACTGATATCCACTTGGATCAATCCTCCCTCCTTAGGAAGAAATGGTATCCATTGCATTGATTTCCTGGGGGAGAGAGGGAAGCGTTTGTTGAATCTGAATCTTAGTGAGTTGCTTGCCTTGCTGGAGAAGTTGTACTGCTTAGCTTCTTGAAGGTTGTCATGAACCTGTGGCTGGAAGGGTTGGACCTTTTTAAACAGTCTGGTTACATGATATTATTGTGTGTAGAAAGAATCATTGTGCTTTGTTGCAATCTTGTCGATTTTCTTTTGTTGGATATAAGGTGCTTGTACTGAGGCTGTAGTGGTTGTAGTGTCCTTTTGTGCACCTTTTGAACAAATTATGAAGAAGATGAACTTTTTAGTATGAGATATTACCTTGCAACATTGTTTAGGTGGGACAATAGTTGTAACTACCTCTGGTATTCTGTAGAGATAACCCCCAAGAGTAACAATGACACTACAGGGTCGAGACTCATAAACAACATTACACTTCCACATATATGGTTGGCCCAAAAGAACATAGAAAAAATCCATCAGGGAAACATCACATAATACCTCATTCTTGAAGGACCAGATGTCATATGACAATCAACACTACTAGTTGACACAGAGATCTCGTCCCTAGCGAAGCCACCCGATGTTGTATGGTTGCGGGTGTGGTGTTGTCGACAATCCCAACTGTTTGATGATCTCTATTGAGATGAGGTTCTTCTTTCTTCCTCTATCAACAATGAAATGCAATGGGGTCCCATTCACCCACATCTTTGAAAGGAAGAGGCCCTCCCACTCTTCAAGATCCATTGGTTCTTCTGGTTGAATTGTTGCGGTTGTGAAAATAGCAGTGGGGTTTGCATCGATGAGTTTTCTTCTTCCAGTATTTTTTGAAACAAATTTTGAATTTGGGTTCGACTCTTTTTCTTTGATCTCGACTACTAATGATTTTTTTGAGTGACATTCATCAGTTTTGTGCCAGGGGATTTTGTGGAAATCACGCCACTTTCTAGTGTCCTTCTTCGTCTTTCTGTTACCCTTCTTTTCCTATGGCTTGAAAGGGTTTTTGGGAGGCTATTTGTTAGGGTTGTCTTTATCATACTTTGGTTTTTGCGTATTTGCAAACCCAAACTCCCATTTGTTCTAGTGCCTAATTTTCTTCTTGATTTTGACAACATATTGATAGGCATCTCCAAGTGATGAGATGTCCAGGAAATGCATTTTGGTTTGGATGTACCTATGTAGAGCCCCACGGTATTTCAGAACCAAATGTCACTTGGAGTCTTTGATACCCAACTTGGTGTGCAAGGTATGGAAATTATTTGTGAACGATGACACTATTTGGCCCCTCTCTTGCCGCAGTGTGGTCCATCTCATGTATTGGTCATCATAATTACCAACAGGGTAATATTGTTCCTTGACCTCATCCACAAAAAAATCCTAAGTGGGATCGCACCGATATACTCCAGAATCCTATGTGGAATGTTTCTCCCAGTTGGTTTCCCACCAATGTTTGACATGCGGGAGAGCCTTAAGGAGTGCGAAGGTGATGCTTTCCCTGTTGGAGAAATTGTGAACAAAGAAATAACCTTCTAGAATATTTAACCATTTTTCTAAGGCATATGCATCTATCTGTCCATCAAATATAGGAATATCAAAATTAACTTGTACCTTTAAAGCCAACATGCCTCCAAAGTGGTTACTTGATGAAGATGTGCATGTTGTAATCGGTAGGCGTTGAAGGATGTGGGAAAAATTCTCCATCATTTTGTCCCTCTGTTGTGTGAGAGCTTGCTCAAGCAACATATTAATAGAATATTTTGCTCTCTCATTTTTCTTTTCTTCCTACATGGAGGGTTTCTTGGGCGTACAAGAGTGATTGTCTTCAAGAGAGACAAGCTCGTGACCCAACTTGCTATACTCAGACCTCATCGAGGACATGCACTGAAAAACGATCAAGAGCAACCTACTATGATACCACTGATCCAGATTATTTTTGAGAGAGAAATGAAAGAAGATATATCACAATGAAATACACATAAATATTTCCAGAAATAGAGAAATAAAGTAATACATGATTTCTATTAATGAAATAAATGTACAGAGACTGTAAAAATACAGAGTGAAAGACTCACTAGAATGGTGGAATCTTATCTCCGAGGAGAGATGTGAGGGCTACTCGCATTTGCTGGAACATGATTGTTACAATGAGGCTCTAAAATCCTTTTTAACATAAGGAAAATCCAAACCCTAAACCCGGAAAATGAAAAGACAAAAGGTTTGTGGGCCTCGATGGGGGTAGTTGATACGTCAACTTCTCGGGCACGTAACTTTTGCATACGATCTCCATTTGGGGTGCTCGATACACTATTGGAAAGTTCTAACTGAGAAGAACGATTTCTGACTACCCTAGGACAATGGCCAAGGTGCATCCTTGGCCCCAAATCCCCAAAAAACATCTCTTAGGGCCTAAAAAAGGCCCCTGAAGTTTGGAACACAAAAAACTACCAAGGTGGAAAACTTCTTTTCAAGCCAGTGGAATAGGTGGGTGGCCACCAATATCCACTTGGATCATCCACAGAGAAATGATTTAATCCATATCGTTTGTTCCATGAACAAGTGCATAGAGAATGTAAATATAGTGGTTGTGGATGATGTGTACGACCGCACCAACACTGCACTTGGGGGGATTACCCTAGATATCTCCATCAAAATATCCCTAGGGAGTCTCATAATCAATAATTGGTAGGATAGGGTTTCTTGGGTTTTTTTTCCTTGGATCATATTTGTATTCTATAGCTTGTGATATGGTGATAGCATTCATGCCTTCTGGAGGGATGATTTTTTCCTTGAGGAGAACTTGATTCCTTTCCCACTAAATATTTGTGATCAATAGACTTGGAAGGCCTATGTACATTTAATCTCTGAAGCTCTTTTCCAGAGATGCACTATTCCAGTCAATTTTTGCATGTGGTTTATTTTTTAGCATTTCTGCAACCTGACCTCCATAGGGACAAGAACTAAATAAGCGAGATATGAATTTTGAGGAAAATCTGCACATTGGGAACCTATCAGGACCCACTAACCCTCTCCTTTGTAGGTTTTCTCAAGTCAACAATTCATTGTTAAGGGCTATCCACATAGTTAGTTTGCATCTTGTAGGAGCTTTGAATTTCCAGAGTGGTTTCCACCACCATTTTTTGTCCCCTAGAGCCCAATCCTCCTACCAGGCTTTGTATCCTAGTTTGACAATGAAAGAGCCATCCTTTGGGTTAAGGGTCCAACAAAGATAATCTTCTGATTCATCATCAAGGGAAATAAACTTTTTTCATAACAACCCAATATAAGTGTTCCATTCATTTGCATGGTCATCTGTCAGTCCCAGACTATCCGTATATTTCCAACCCCCTCTTCCTCTTTGTTGCAGATGACTGACATAGGCACCATTGAGGGTTAGGAGAGCATGGTATCTAAAGGTATGGATCAGGGGGTCTGACAATGTGTAGTGGTTTCCCACACCAATCCATGGGTCCTCACCAATTCAAATACTTTGACCATCACCCACTTTCCAGGATTTCTAGGTCTCAACCAACAGAAATGCGGAAACAAAGGCCTTCCACACCAATGTGCCAGCGTTTATTTTATTCATTGTTCTAAACCACTCAACATGTGACTTGTTTGGGAAATACTTCAAGATCATAACATGAACCCATAGTGTATTTCCTTGTGTTAAACGCCATAAATTCCTTCTAGTCAGTGCCTGTGCATAAAGGAAAATTTCCTTTAAGGCCCATCTGTCGAATTCCTTTAGGGTTTCTATCGCTGACCAATGCACTAGGTGTAATACTCCCTGGAGATGTTTTCCTACCCATAAGCATTGGAAACAAATCTTGCAAATTTTCTGTAAAACACCTTTTGGGATCTCCATGATAGAATTCCAATTCACAGGTATACTTTCTAGGACTACTTTTAAAATGATCAATATGCCTCCTTGCGATAATAGACAATTTACCTAGATCAAAATCTTGTCTTCTATTGGTGCAATTATATGTATAATATATTACCAAACATAAATTATCGACCGAGATTCGTAACCAATAGAGTTGTTACATTATATGTTCCGACAACAGGTGGTTTAACTATATATTATGAGTATAGCCTATATAAGAAAACACTTCCAAACCAAATACTTTGTTTTCACACTTTTTGAATAACACTCTCCACACATTTCAAAATTCATAAAGAAAAACTCATAAACAAGAATATGATCTAAAGTTCTTGCTCAGGTGATGGACCTGTTCATTGATGGCCAGTGAAAGAAAAAGATGAACTTTGATTCTATCTCCTAGATAAACTAAACTAATAGAAATCAACACTCTGCATATTCTTAAAAAGGAAACTCAATCAAGCTTAAAATAAATACCAGGTAGAGTAAAACACTCCATTATAGGTGCATGTAAGGTGAGAGATGGAGGTCTTGATTGTGCCTATGTTTGCAAGATGTAGTCTAATCAATTATAGAAGAAAACGTTAAGTGTGGTGGAATACTCCATTATAGGCTCATGTATGGTGAAATATGGAGATGCAAATTGTTCTCATTTCCTATAACAACTCAATTCAATAATAACTTGCAAGCAATCCCTATCTAATTTTCCAGACTTCTTCAAACTAATGATATTCATAAAGTAAATCAATGCAACTTGACAATTATGAAAGACTATTTCGTTCCTACACAGGAAACAAAGGTTTTTATGAGATGTTCCATTTGTTGTCTCATGTAATGCGAAAGATGGACTCTCAAATTGTTCCTGTATTGCCACACTTTGCAATAAATTCTAATAGTGAAATCAAAATAAAATAACATGAAATCAAAACAACAAGTACAGGAAATAAAAATCTATACTAATAATTTACTATGATTTTACCAAGCCGGATCGATGGACCCTTGTCTATTCCAACATGGAATCTTTTATATCAATAGATGCTAAATTGTAAAACACACACATGATCATTGAATTCAAGCTTACATTAATCTTCAACAAGTTAGTTTACAAAAAGAGTCTGTTCAGAAATCCAATCTGCAGCATAACAATTCATCTTCCTTCCCCATACCTATGAGGTCTTATTTATACATAAAATCCATGGAGGAATGGATGAAACAAAATCCCCAAACTCATAATTTTTTTTTTACAATTTTAGGATAAATCCCCAAAATCTGGGTTTTTCATCAATTTGGGCAGATTCGAGTTAGAGATCCACCCATATCTTCTAAAAAAAAATTAAATTTTAGAAAATTTCTAGCATTATTACTCAATATTACACATTCTAAACAAAACCCATATCATGGAATTTCTATATTTGATACCATCTACACAGAAGTCGAGGTGCAAGTTGGCAATTTGAGATTTTTACTAATTTTTGCATAATCATTTCCCCTGAGATGGAGGTCCACACATGTGATATGGGTGAATTCTGACACACGTGTCCGCAGGTAAACATTGCTCTGGACAAAACCCATGTCTCTGATTTTCATCTAGAAGCATTCCAAAATTTCGAACTATATCTGGTACCGGACAAGCACATAATTAGGTATTGGACGAGCACAACATTGGTACTGGATGAGATGAGTATTGGATGAATGCTGTAACAGGTACCGAATGAATAGTGGTTGTTGTCATAAGATCTTCTTAAATCATTCAAAGTAATTAGAGAGGTTTAACCATCAAATATTCAATCCAAATCATTAATAAATCATCATAAATCATGATTAAACATAAGTTACCTCATATGTACACAATAATTTCTAAAGGATATGTATGTAGAGGAAAATAGGCAGAGAGAGCATATGCATTAGGTAAAATTGGTGAGGATATGGGACAAGATAAGGTAATTGGAGGTGACAAAAAGGAGGCTCAACATTTCCCCCATGCCTTGTCCATTGCATGTCCTCATGCAACAATGACCTTCAAAATTTCAAAATTGATGGTACTACTCACTTGATCAAACATTCCCTTAAGTTCCACCATTCTTCGGCTCCTTAAGTTCTCTTTTTAGTAACCTTCTATACAATATGAACCTCCTGGCCTCTGCTTCACACTTCTTACCCATGGAAAAGTAGTTATGATGGAAAAGTGAAGTAATGAGTAATAGATTATATCTGTTAGTGATTTGACATTAAGTCTTATCCAATCTATTGTGGATCATGGTTAGGAGAAAGGGATGAATGTGACTCTAATATGATTATAGGATAGTGGCCAAGAGTTTTCATAATGATTTTAACTAATAGGCCCCTTGGCTAGATTACCTTTAAAATAAAAGTGATATAATCATAATTTAGATCTCATTTGAAGAGAGGAACACATAAAAGAATACATCCCAAGATGATTAACTCGTCTCTTATCTAATTTTATAGAGATGAAGCTCTTCTTTCTTAGGTAGGGTGAATTACATATATTGAATGTCCCACTTTCATGGAAACCTATTTATTTTAAAGATAGAACCCTAAAGTGGATACTTTAAGGTTCTTAAGAACATCATTCAAGAGATATAAAGGTCATCTCCTAGCCTTGATTTGATAATGATTTCTTCAGAATGAGACCTAAGGGTTTTTTGTTTAGTTTTAGGTGTGTCAATTTATTTTTTCAAATCCATTTACCCAGCATAGCCCCGCTGACATTAGGCCTATTCAGTACCCCGAAGGGTTTACCTTAGTACCATACAAGCATGGCCTCGTTGCCAACATGCATGTTCAGTACCTCGGTCAGTTTACTTGTTCTTCCTGATACTTTATTTTTATTATATTACTCAAAACATTTAGAATGATGTATACTATTCATTGATAGCTTTAAAGTATAAGGAAGGCAAGTGGTACAAGAGTGTTTTAGAGTTATTAGGCACATAACTAATTGCTTGCAATTATCCCAAGGGTGACATCTTCCACATTAACCTTAAATCTCAACTATTCAATGTATAATGGAACATCGCGAATAATGACTAAGAGGTCCCTCTAGTTAATCCTATTAGGGTTCTCATGAAAGTCAATTGAGGTTTTGCAAGGGCAGTCCACCACATGAGGTTTTCATCAATACCTCCCAAGAGAAACTTGTAAAGATAAACTTGGATAAGAACTTGTTGAATCAACTAGGTTAGTATTAGAAATAA
>JASDQU010406520.1:0-10224 GCA_032191745.1 Picea mariana
ACAACCTCGTCTGTTGTAAAGAAAAACTGCGCCGCTGCTGCTTCACAACTATCCCATAGAGTTTGCATATCGTCTTCTCACTTGTTGTGATGATGGATCAATGACTTGCATTATAAAAAAATAGAATTAAGTGAGAAAAGCTATACCCATTCCTCCATTTTGGGTTGTGGCATAGAATACCCATTCCATATAAATACAAACTAACGGTCAGAACAACAGAAAATAAAAAGGACCCACAAACCCTAACAAATAAAAAAATCTTAGCACTAATGCGAACACCATGACCAGGGGGAAACATCTTACTCGGGTGCTTTAGCTCCGCCAGATATTGATGACACCTTACTGGTTGGGTTCCTTCAACTTGTCTCACGGGTATCAATCATCAGTGTTTTGTTGAACCTTTTCTCATTTCCTCTATTACATTTTCTCATTTGAACAACATATATACTTAGTTTGAGTTTGTTAATACTGGAAGTGGTTTGGCAGGGTGGTTTTGGCATTGATCCAATGTCTTCAAGACATTCCATTCAATAGCGTGAACATGTTCGACAGGCGAGAGGGCCTACATTTCCAATTAGAAATTTCACACGAAACGTCGGCCTAGCTCCAGGCTTGAGGCCTTTTCATAACAGAAGGCGCCGCAACGTTGGAATTTATGAAAACAACACCTTTCAGAAATAAATCTCCTGGAGATCCCCAGTTCTAGTGGTTCCTCTTCTGTGGGGAGTTTCAACTTGCTTCGTTATATACAAATGATCCATAAATATTGTTCTAAATGCGTGCATATATATTTCTTTCTTATATCCACCTGTCTCGTAACAAACCAACCAACTGTTCCAACACCTTATTAAAGATTGAACCCTTGGGAAAATCGTTAGCTCAACCAGCTGATAAATGCATGAGTCCTTGTTTTATTTATACCTCTTTGGCCAAAGGATCCTTAGGAGCCAAATATGTTTTCACTGTTAATGGTGGGATTGACACTTTCCTTGATTGCGTACAATTGATCATCATACACAAATAAAATTATTTATACATCTTTGGCGAAAGGATCCATAGGAGCTAGGTATTGTTGCCTTCGCTTGAGGATGAGATTGACACTTTCCCCGATTACTTACACTTGCTTATCATACACAAACAAAATAATCTTCCTGCAATGCCTGGAATGGATAAAATCCCATATTATAAGCTCATCAAACAAATTTTCAATTTCGATATTAAAGTGTCATATAAATAATAAAATTATGTTTTTAAAAAAATTATATTTTTAATAAATTTAATATAATTGATTATGACTTAATAGATTTATGGATAAGGTTATTATTTTTTCTTATTGTTATAATATAATTTTTGAATTTTATATTATAATAAATTGATATACTAAATTCTAAAAATTACAATTAAATATTTTCATTGTTTTCATAAAATTTAAAGTTTAAATTTAATATTTTTATTTAAATTCTTAAAATTTGAAAAAATATATAGATTGAATTTACACTTAGTTTTAAAAATATTAAATTGTTATTGATTATAAGTTTTTAGATAAAATAAAAATCATCTAAAATATTTTATTTTTTCATTTAATTATATTATACTTCAAAAATAAATTAAAATGCTGAGTATAATTTTACATGACAAAATTTCAAAAATATAGTTCTTCCATACTCTATAGATTTTATTTTTTAATTTAACTATATTAAAATGTTTTTAATTTAATATTTTTTAATTTTTTAATTTAACTATTTTTTAATTCAACTAGAAATTAAAATGTTGGGCATAGTTTTACGTGTCAAAATTGAAAAATATAGTTCCTTTATTTTAAAGGTTTTTAAGCACATCTTTTAAAAACATTAAAAATACTTAAAAATATATTTTTTAGAAAAAAAAAACTTAATTAAAATCTATAACAATAAAATTTAACCCAAATTTAACCCATAGAATAAGCACGAGGCTTCACCTTCCTTACCAATATCTTATCATGTTCATTCATAAAGGTTTTTTTTTAATTGTAAAAAATAAAGTCAATATATTGTAGGTATTGGGGGTGGGGGAATGCATGGTCTCAAGAGGTTTATAGGTATTGGAGAATTTAAAAATGGGTATTTAGTAAAAATAGGGGCTTCTTTGATTGGAAAGATGTATTGGGAGGGGGGTTCAGCAACATGATTTTGGGAGATATTTATCAATATCTAGTGAAATTAGGGGTGTTCTTTAATATGCCATGAACGAAGTCGCTACATTTAACGTTCATAGAGTGAAGAACCTGAGAGAATAGGTCCTACAAGTGCATACCCTAACCACACGTAATCCTATAGTATTCCCAGAGAACCAACCCTTGAGGCGTTCTCATTACAAAATCCATTGATGTCTGTGACTCTACCTAAGGGTAGGATAACATTTTCTCTTTTAAATTACCCACATCAATAGTTATAATCAGACAAGTGCTAAACCCTTTTCTATTATAAGCTCAAATGATGATGACCATGAGGAGATGTGCAAATTGTTGAGATCATGAATCTCTCTTGCACTTTGGACTATGGATATCGTTTGAACTAGTGGTTTTCAATCTCTAATTGAATTGTACCAATGACCAACGAAAATTCCCTCATACAAACCTTTCATTTCCTTGTATTCCAATAGTCTTTGCGAGATTAGAAACACCAAATGAGTTTTATTTAATGATGAACAAGTATTTCACAGCCTCTAACATCACATCCTCCCATCATATGTCCACTTAAATTTGCCCTTGCTAGAACACCTTTTGAAGTATTCATTTTCCAACCAAAAACAAAATCCCCTAATCTTTGAACAACATAACCAACCCGATTCACTTCAGTGTTTCCTTTCCCCTCTTTGGCGATATGAATGTGTAGTAACACATATTCTTCTGAATCTTAGAATTGTTATGCACCCAAAACACAATATTGTCAATGTGTAAAGCACCGGATCTATTATAATAGCTCATGAAACTGAAATATTGCAGAGAATAACAACGAAACAACATAATAGATGAAACCGCAACACCAAATAATACATTTATTGATAGGAAACAATGTTCACTTGCCTCTTCGAGGGGGAAACCTCTAGCATAGAAACGCTCTATTACAATAATTCTGAGGAAAAATATTCGCATACCCTCTACTCCTATTTATACTAAATCTATCTATCCAAAAGAACAATCTCGAGGAAGATCCTTCTAGAAGCAAAAGCTTCTATTAGGTCTTCTTACATTTGACTTATTCTTCCTTATTGCTAGGCCTTATTAATATTTCCCTTTAGTACATGGAAATATATTATTCTACCTATGTGAGGGGTTAGGGAGGTTAGGTCCCTAACATACCCTCCCCCTTAAAAACAACCTTGTCCTCAAGGATTGAGATGAGGAAATTGCTGCATAATGGTAGCTGGCTTCCAGGTGGCATTTGTTGGAGTTGTATCTTTCCATTGGACGAACACTTCCTTGATGGTGCATTGACTAAGGCGATGCTCACGCTGGTCCAAAATGACTTGTGGTTGCAACCAGATGGAGCCTTATTCATTCAATTCGGGAAGGCTGGTTTGAGTTTGGAACTTAGTTCCAATCACCTTCTTTAAGCAAGAGACATGAAAAACATGATGGAGCTTAGAATGACTAGGCAAAGCTAACTGATAAGCCACTTGTCCCACACTCTTGAGAACTGTATAAGGACCATAACATTTGGGCGCTAGTCTCTGACAATGGTCTCTCTTGAGTGAAGTTTTCTTATAAGTTTGTAGTCGAAGAAACACCTGGTTTCCTTCAACAAATTAACATTCGGAGCGACCTTGATCTTCTTGTTGCTTCATGCGATTATGAGACATGACCAAATTCTATTTGAGGGTACGGAGAATAGCCTCTCGAACTATAAGTGTTTGGTCAACCACTTGGACCTTTGAGATACCTGGAATGTATGAGAGAACTGAAGGTGGATTTTGTCCATATACTGCTTCAAAAGGAGTCATGTGTGTAGCTATATGGTATGAAGTGTTGTACCACCATTCAAATAGTGGTAACCATTCAACCTACTGATTTTTCCTTTCAGATGAAAAACACCTCAATTATGTCTCCAAACACTTGTTGACAACATCAATTTGACCATCAGTTTGGGGATGTAGGCTATGTTGAGAAGCAATTGGGTTCCCTGTAGCTTGAATAGTTCTTTCCAAAAATTGTTGGTGAAAGTGGGATCTTGATCAGAAACAATGGAATGAGGCATTCCATGAAGCTTGAAGACATGATCCATGAAAATTTGAGCCACAGTGGAGCCACAGTGGTTGTTGCGTTGAAAAACATCACATTATTCCACAAAAGTGTGAGCGTACAGTTTCATACCATCCCAGAAAAAAGAACGTTTGACCCAGTCATAGGTTTTGGTAAACATTAAGTGCCCAACTATGGGTGTAGCATGAAGCTCAGAAAGCACCATGGATTTAAGTTGTGATTATTTACTTAAATACAAAAATACTTTGTAGCAAAGCTCATCATTGTGCCTAGAGTATTCGGGGAAAATTACAGAATTGGGTTGCAATTGTTGGATCATATGCAAAATTTTGGTATCTTGTAGCCATTCCTGATGAACAGCTTGGAGCCAATCTGGTACAATGAAGGAGAGGGAAAAAAGGGATCCTTCATATTCATATTTTCTTGAAAGAGCGTCAACAACCACATTTTATTTTTCTTTCTTGTAAATGATCTCATAATCATAGCCAAAGATCTTAGTCACCCATTTTTGTTGCTCCGGGGAGGAAGGTCATTGCTCCAGAAAATACTTGAGGCTTTGATGATCTGTCTTAATTTGGAAGTGTTTCCTCAATAGATAAGGACGACAGAGATCTACTACATGTAGAATATCCAACATTTCCTTTTCATAGATTGATTGGCCCAAATGTCACTCTGACAGTTGTTTATTTGTAAAGGCCAAAGTCCGGCCATCTTTCATAAGGACTGCTCCAATTCCTCTCCTAGAAGCATCACATTCTAGGACAGAGGTATTTGTGAAATCAGGGAGGGCCAGGACCGGGGTGGTGCACATAGCCGCCTTCAAGGCTTGAAAGGCCTGATCAACTACGGGAGTCCAAGTGAAAAAATTCCTTTTAATGAGAGCAATGAGAGGCGCCACAATATTTCTGTCATTCTTAATAAACTTGCGATAATAGTCTATTAACCCCAGAAAACCATGCAAAATTTTGAGAGTCTTAGGGCAAGGCCAATCCTGCATAGATTTGATCTTCTTAGGATCCACCTTGATACCTGCCTTGCCAACAATATGACCCAAGGACTCGACTTCTGAGGCCCCAAAATAACATTTAGATTGTGTGAGATTAGATGTAGAACTCGATCCACATGAGAAAGATGGGTTTTCCAGGTTTTACTATAGATGAGAATATCATCAAAGAAAACTAAGACAAATTGGCGGAGAAAAGGACAAAAGACATTATTCACGAAGCTTTGGAAAGTGGAGGGAACATTACACAATCCAAAGAGCATGACCAAAAACTCATAGTGGCCCTCATGAGTTAGAAATGCAGTCTTAGGAATGTCTGCCTCTTTCATACATATCTGGTGGTATCCAGAATGAAGATCAAGTTTAGTAAATAACTGGGAACCACTTAATTCATCCAAGATATCATCAATGATAGGAATGGGAAATTTATCTTTGATGGTGATTTTGTTGAGGGTGCGAAATTCAGGACACATGCACCAAGAGCCTTCTTTCTTAAGTACCATGACCACAAAAGAAGAATAGGGGCTTGTACAAGGACAAATAACGTCTATGGTAAGAAATTATTGAATAGTTTTCTCAATTTCATTTTTTTGGGCAAAGGGATGAGGATAGGGACAAACATTGGGAGGAAGTTTGTCGGGGACAAGGGGAATGGAATGATCATGAACACCACAAGAAGGAGGGAGTCCCCGGGGAGTGGAAAAAATAGCTTGATGTTTGGAGAGGATGGATTGGAGGTCCGACAACATAGAGGGTGTCTCAGTGGAATGGAATGGAGTTGTGCAATAATTCCAGATTGACCTTTTCTGAGGAGCTTCTCCATGCGATGGGAACTGATGATCTCAGGGGAACCTGCTGTGATGCCTTGGAACTTATACTGGTGGCCCTCCTAGTTGAATTGCTGGTTAATTCCTTAAAATCCATGAGAATGGGATCCAAAGTCCTGAGCCATTTGACACCCAACACAATGTCACAACCACCCAAGTAGATAGAAAACATATGATAATTCATATTGTACTGACCAATTTGGAGACGCACATTTTCACAACGCCCCCCAAATTTCATGGATCCACCATTGGCAATCATTATTTGAAAATTATTGACTACGTGGATATAGCAATTAGTGTCTTGGGCAATGCAACGATGAATAAAATTATGGGTTCTTCCACTGTCAACAAGGATGATGACCTTCCAATGCTTAATGTAACCAATTAGCTTGAGGGTTTGGGGAGAAAAGAAGCCAGTGAGAACATTTAGGGAAATGACCGGTTCAACTTTGAGAGGTTTAGAAGGTGGATTCATGTCAGTGGGTTCAGGTGACTCGACCATAGGGGGACCCTCAACATATTCTTCAACAACATCCTCAGAGATGGCCATAAAAATATTTTGTTCCTTACACTTATGCCCAGGAAAATATTTGTCATCACAATTATAACAAATGCCCTTGTGTTGGAGTTCATCCATTTCCTCCCTGTTCAACTTCTGGATCTTTATGGGAGTGGAAGGAGGAGTGGGAGTGATTCATTTAGGGCAAGGAATAAAGGAGGGTTTTTTGGTTTGAGAAGAGACAACTTGTTGTGCTTCCTTATCTCTTTTAGTAGCTTCCACCCATCTTTGAGGCTGAGCCATGAGGACATGGGCACGGATCTCATCCTTGAGGCCAATGATAAAACATTCATGGAAAAAAGAATCATACATTCCCTCTGTGTGGAAAGCCAATCGCTCAAAAGTAGTTATAAAGTCTTCCACTGTGCCATATTGTTTAAACTATGTCAAATGACCTAAATGGTGGGTGTTAGTGTCAAAGCATTCATAAAGTTCTACAACAAATTGTGTCCAAGCCACATACCCTTGGCAGACATTTTTTCACCATTGCAACCATTGCCAATGTTCTGTATCTAAATGGAGAACATCATACCTTAGTTTGGCCAGCTCATCAGTAATGTCGTACAAAGAGAAATAGTGTTCCATTTGAGTGACCCAGCCTGTGGGATTTGAGCCATCAAATTTGTTCACCTCCACGCAAGGGGGACACAGGTCCCGCTGAAATTTGTGGGGAGGAGAAGAGGTGGACTGGGAGGATTCATGACCATTAGGTTTATAAGGTGTGGAAGAAGAGAAAGGATCTGGGGTGGGCTTAAATAAGGCAGTCAAATTGTTCACTGTGTTCTAGCATTGTTGACAGGTGGATGTCAATTGAGTGATGGTTGTGGGAAGTGATTCGAGCGGAGTAAGCTAGGAGTTGATGTTACCAATACTGGACATGACGGAAGAGATATCAGTCATGGTTTGGTCATGATCTTTGGCCAAGGTGGTGAGACATTGTTCCCAATCTTGGTTGCGAGTGTGGGCCATGGGGAAAAATGGGACCGCACAAAAATGAGTTATTGGTGATTGGTATCACTACGATCAATGCAAAGAGAGGAAGTCAATGGGATAGATTCCCAATAGGGGAGTCGGGTCCACAGAAAAAAAATTTGCTGAAAAATGATAGGTATGACTGCAATAAGGGAGAAGAGAGGAATCCAATGGGACAAATCTCAAATAATGGTGCCGGCAGGATCCATACTTTTTTTTTACTCCTGCGGAGTTATACTCCGATCTGAAGAATACTGCAGTGAATAAATGGCCAAATGTTTAAAAGGAAAAAATGTGTATGAATTTCACAACCAGAATGTAGAAGGTACAGTTGCACGATAACAGATCTTGTCTATTATGTTTTTGTTTCTGTCCCAAAGGTTAGGGTATTCAGGGCTTCTACAGACAAGGGTTTATCTTGTGCTATAGCTCTCTGTTATATGTGTGGGGTCCAACAGTAGTACTCAACCCAATATCTCAGGGCACCAACTAAGGAGACTAGACCGTGCCCTTATCTGTACTACCCGACTACCCAGGTACTAGAGAGTATCTTCCCGAGTGTTGTTCTCAGTGGCACTATAACAATCAGGTGTCCAATTGGTTTATCTACGAAGGGCTTCAGGCTATCTAGGATGATCCCTATACATGTGTTTTCTGATGCACTACCACTCGAAGGGGTACCAACATGGGTTACAAGGGTGGCCAACAATGTGCGCTTAAGTACCACTTGTAGTTCCTATGTGTATGCTTCCTAGACTGCAGATTTATGTGTTGAACGACAGATCTCTGTAGCTTTAAGACGCTGTAATACGTCTCTACCCAGAAAAAAAATAGCCCACAATTTTCTGCCAAGGAAAGTGCTCTGATACCACTTGTAAGGTACCAGATCTATTATAATAACATAAAACATAAATATTGCAGAGAATAACAGCGGAACAACACAATAGATGAAACCACAACACCAAATAATACCTTTATTGATAGGAAACAATGTTCACTTGCCTCTTCGAGGGGGCAACCTCCAACAAAGCAATGTTCTATTACAATAATTCTCAAGACAAAACTTCTCATACCCTCTACTCTTAATTATACTAAATCTATCTATCCAAAAGAACAATCTAGAGGAAGATCCTTCTAGAAGCGGAAGATTCTATTAGGTCTTCTTACATTTGACTTATTCTTCCTTATTGTTAGGCCTTATTAATATTGACCTTTATTACATGGAAATATATTATTCTACCTACATGAGGGGTTAGGGAGGTTAGGTCCCTAACACAACGTATATCAGATTTTCAATGGTGATAAAAATTGCAGATACGTTAAAAACATTGCAATGAAACATCAAAAGAAGTAACTCTATATTCTCAACAAAGCCTTACAGAATCAAATTTCACCACACAATATCTTTGAAACACATATATAACTTAAAAAAAACACCACACAATATCTTTGAAACATATATAACCCATAAAAACAAAGTCATTTAAACATAATGATTAGTAATATAAATAAAACCTAATAATTATACAACCTAAAGAAAAGATTCCTTCCTCTGGTACTGATTTTTCTTTTCTAAATTTACTTTATCACTCCTAGAACGCAGATTCCTCGGGGAAAGACCTCCACAACTAATGATTTGATGTTTAATGGGTTGTCCAATAAGAATAAATATAAATAAAGGAGGGGATTCCTTATGAAAAGACCTCCCTCCACCACTAGTGATTCGATGATTATTGAGTTGTGCAACGAGAGTAACTAGCAATTGCCCCTAAAGGTGCAAAAAGTATGTCGTTATAAGGTGAAAAGGTCCAAATGATTTTTTTTTAAATTTAGTTAATTAAGCTAAGAACAATATGATCGCATGAATGTAAATAGTGTTACATTCTTAGAAGTGCCTATGTCAAATATGTAATTGGAAATGTCAAACATCATAGGATTCATCACTATCCATAGAGATGGACATTTTGGTGTAGTGCATGCTATACATTGGGTGAAAGGAAACTTTGGGTCCATGCTATGTGATGTACTGAAAAAAATTGAGTGTAATATGGCAGGGGTGAAGGGAAACTTCGTTCAGTGTGTTGCATCACAAATAAAGAAAGATCCAAAGAACTATGGCTAAGTTTGTGTTACCATAGTCATCATTTTAAACATTGTAAGGCATGATAACCTCGATATCTGATATGTTAGCATATAGTGTCTTTTTCTATAATGAAATTTGTTTGATTTTTCATATATTTACTATCTTCATTAAATTTTATAAGTAAAAAAAATAAAAGCATTATCTATTTCTCTAATGGTGCAACAAACATTCACTTGCTCCTTCATTGACATTAACACTAAAAGGAAAGCCTTGGATTTTTGGAAGTTTCTCTTTGATTGACACTGGAATTTATAATCTCCATTATAAGTTTAGTTGTGTTGTCTTCTTTCATAATTTTTACAAAGAACTTGGGTGAATCTACATATTTATGTATGGTCCTTTTAATAAAATGTTTAAAATAATACAAACCAAATTTTTATATGTTATGTTAATAATTTTTTATATATTAATTTAATAGTGTTATATTATTAATAAGTTTTCTCTCACCTTTTTTACTAATATGAAAATACAGTTACATAA
>JASDQU010406523.1:0-10632 GCA_032191745.1 Picea mariana
GGATGTATTGCTACAGATAAAGGAAACCCTGAATGACCACCGAGATACTAATCTATCATATATCTTAAAAGAGAAAGAGAAAATAGAAGTAATAATAAGATACTTCGACATTGATTGCATTCTGGATGAAGAAACACAGGTAAATATTATGACAGAAAGAACTTGGGAAGATATAGGAAAACCTGCTATGATTCCTTCACTGGGAGGAATAGGATTATTTAGAGGAAAATTGATAACCCTATGTGGAAGACTCACCCAGGTATCTATGAGTGCTCATGGAGATTCGACAGAGGAAGAATTTGAAGTTGTTAAATTTATTGAGAACAACGCCCCATTTTCTATTTGACTAGGAAAACCTTGGATTGAAAGGAATCAGACCAAAAGAAAAGAAGAAGAAGCGTTAGAGAAGAAGAAGAAAGAATTAAAAGATTTCATGACTAGAAGGATTGCGCACTTGATTGAAGAATAGGAGAACAGATCAAATCTATTTAGAACCAAAGACTTGGATGTCGAAGTGGCAAGAACACAAGAAGAAGACTGAAGCACCTACCCCAAATAAAGAAGAAGTATTGCCCTTGAATCCTACAAAGGAATCTCAATAGTGCGAATTTACTATGCCAGAAGAAGATAAGAATCAGAATGGAAAGAGGAATAATGAGACGAAGCTCACTAGGAAAAAGGCTAGAAAGCTCAGTTAGAAGAGAGACAAGATCGAAAAGTTACAGAAGGTCCCAGAGGGAATTTTGTAGAAGAAAAAATTGAAAAAATGGAGCTTCGTCGGGATATCATAACAACGCCACATGGAACTTCTCCATAGCAAAGAAATATAGCCGTTGGGAACAGTATAACCATTAGATCGACACCCCGAATGGGTATAAAGGCATTTATGTTCAGACAACTCGCCATCAGACTGTTGGGACCACGTCATAACAGACAAAACCAAGTTAATGGAGGCTTCTCTCCCATTGGAGATATTTGTTGCCTCGTTATCTAGTTATTTCATTAAGCCTTTCACCGAGAAAACATTTCCTAACTGTGAATCTGAGGACACAGATTAGTTGATTCTACACAATGATCATCGTGATATCACCATCTGTCCCGTTGCATTGACTAGTTACTCTTCAAACCTGAGAGATTCAACCACGAGTGTGTATATCTGAAGAACTTAGCACAATCGAAGAGTCCTTGAAGGAGGTATTCATTGACCTCATGAACGAAAGAGTAATTTCTAAAAAACTAAACTATGTGGGTGTACAAGCGTCGTTGACGAGAGGAATGCAAGCCTCTCTATTGACTTCCCACGGATCTGGGCCATTCCAACCAACAACAAAGAACAGAACCAAGAACAGAGATGACCTAGCAAATGCAAATATGATCCCGACCATATTTCCTGACTACATCCTGCCTCTGGCTAGCGTGGTGAGTCAAGATAGAGTTCCAAGATATTTCGAGTACGCCATGGTTACTGCGTACCTCCCAAAGGGGATACGCACAGTAAGAGCACAGCAGGACAAGATCACAGCGTTGAAGTTCAGCGACTGCAACCTCAGAGATCGAAAGAACCATAGCATGCTCGCCCCGTAAAAATATTTCACCAAGACAAAGGGGAAGAATTCGAAGATAATCCCCCAGCCATGGATAATGAACCTCGCACAATCCACCCTATTGAATGTAATGAAAATCCCACACTTCGAAAGGAACCAGGAATTTAACGCATGTGTCAAGCTACTACTTTCATGTTACCATGGAGGCTACTTATGGCTCGACCGTCGTATCATAGTCGATCTGACACGGATACATAGGATCATAGGATTGAGTATGCAAGGACCTGGTCCGTAGAAATTCTATCCAAGAAAAGCCATAGATCACACACTAGAGCAGAAGATCAAGGATAAATACGGTGATGTTGAGAAGGGGACGTGAGGCTACAAGGTAGCTTCCATCCAGAATGGCACAGTGCACCTAGAATGCCAATTAATTGTAGGAAAGATAGTAAGGAAGAACTGACCCATGCAGGTCACAGGCTTTGTCATTGACCTCGCAGGGAAGTGCATGGAAAGTCTACAGATGAACTAGGTGAAGTACCTAGTTAATCAGCTCAAACTGGATTGTCGTGAAGAACAGGATCAGGGCTATGAATTCCATTTTAGATGGCTCCTAATCCTCATCATGTTTGTTTCTTGGGAAATGCCAGAAGGTGTGACCTTCCCAGACATTGAGCCATTCGAGTTGCTTGCTACGAAGTTCACCACGCTCTGGTACTCGAGCGATATGGGGAAGTAGTGGTAGTCGAACGCAATTTTTCATACATTTTACCTCTAGCTAAGGAGAGCCATCGAATATGAACCTCGCATGACTCCGACAACCCTACAAAGGTTCTAACCCTTGATGAAGTTCCATTCATATCGACACATCATCTACATTACATCACAAGTAGATGAGCACAAAGAGGATATTCAGTCATACTACAAGATCACAGAAGAGGGCCTTGAGGAGATCAGTAAGGACTGGTCAACATACCTCATTATTTCCATAGACCCTGTAGAGATGTTTGACCCTGACAACCTAGAGACCATGCAGAAATAAAATGATACACCTGAACCCAACAGAAGGAAGAAGACCGAAGAGTTCCAAAACTTAAGCAGTGCCTCAAAAAAGACTACCTCAATATCACCTGGACGAGGGGGTGGTGATGAAATGCAAGAAATAAATGGAAAGGAAGATGAGAAAAATCAAGGTGAAGTAAAAATGCCTAGAGATTAGGCTGATCCCCTAAAGAAAATGAATGTTTCTCCCAAGAAAACCTCTTCCCGGAAGAAATCAAGAGCCACTTTGACCAAGATGCAGACTGTGCTCATTGTCAATGATTTTGACTTCATCATCGCAGCTGTGAACAATGCCTCACAGGAAATCTTGGAGAAACAAGAAGCCAAGTAGGAGGAATTGTACAACCAAGGTCGAACTCTGAGGGGTAAAACAGGCCCTTCATTCCAGCCGCGCAGTGTCCTCTACGTCCCTACCATCGGAAGAACCTGAGTTGGGAGATGAGCCAATCCAAATCCGTCGACTGGCTAATGTGGTTGAAGCTCGCCTTCGTCGTGCAAAAGAAGAAATAGAACAAGCCACCTAGGCCTTGAAGAAAGTGCAAGGAGTTCTCATAGAACAACGTCGAGTTGCAAAGCAGGAGAAGGTTTCTCTATAGGAAAAATTGCAAGAGGATAAAACACAGATTCGGCAAGAAAAAGAACAGTGGCTCGCAGAGAAACTCGAAGTGAAAGAAGCAGTCAACAAAGCACTCTGCTCTATGATAGGATTAGAGACAAAGGAAGAATATTGATTCGTGCATCAAGTAGAACAACTCACAGAAGCTATCCAACATCTACAAAAAATAATAGAAGACTTAGAACTCTGCACAGTGCCCAACACTCCGCAGGATGTAAGGGATCAAACAGAAGCAACCTCCTGAAGCACAGTTGAAAGAATCAAGGGCCTCACCTTGGAATGTAAACAATTGAGTGATCGTAGTGCCTAGAATTACGAGCGACTCACTGAGAATACAGAACTAAAGACACTAGAGTCACAGCTCCAAGAGGCGAAGTATCAAGCAAAAACAATACAGGCACAGTTGAAGCCCTTGTCAGTTGTTGAAAGGGTGAAGCGATCCCAAGAGCAGGGCACTGCCAAACAGCAGATCCATACCATTTAGAGCAAGGTCATGGAAGTGACTTAGATGCTCCAACCTATACAGGATGAGGCTTTACAACTATTCACAAAGATCGAAGGTTGAGGAGAAGAACTGGAGCAAGTCGTCACTGTAGTCGAACAACGTTTAGCAGGACCTATCAATGAAGCAGTCATCCAAGAGTTTATTGAAAAGGAAGTTGTGGCATGGCAGCAAGTTGAATCAGATTGAGCCAATATTGAGGCTTTTGAGCCATAATTAACCATATAAGAGTGACTCGGGACAATTCATCGGTGAGTGTTGGGGGCCTATTGGCCCTTGACCAATTTTTGAGGATCCTTGGTCAGGTTAGACCTATTTTTGGGACTTTGACAGGCTATCAAAGGTAAAGTGTAAGATGAATCAGATATCACAGGATCTCGGCCCCTTTTAGGGCCCTTTTTGGGATTTGGGATTATGTAATGGGTATGGGGTTGTCGGCCCATGGGTTTACCCATGCTTAGGAATATTTTGCAATGTATAAATAGAAAGCTAGGCGATGTAGGAAAGGGTGTCTTGATACCTTTCTAAGTGCTAGAGTTCGATCTATGTGATCGAAAGTGATGAGTGTTGAGTGGAGATTTCTTTTGTGCATATTGTATGAGGCCTGCAAAGCTAAGTGCAAGCGAGTATAATAGGTTGAGAAGAGGCTTAGTGTTGTAACCTAGCCTGAGGAAGGAGGATCTAGCGAGGTGTGTAGATCTCATGTCCTCTGCGGAGTAGGGTTTTTGTGGCTCCGTGCATGTAACTGATTGAATAAGCTAATAAATAAGACGAAGAGTTGGTGGATGTAGCCCCAGGGTGGAGGTGAGGGTGGAGGTGAACCATGTACATGATGTGTTTCTCTGCTTTGTGTGGTGTATTGATGTGTTTATATGTTAACTTTCTTAGTGCTTTGATATAGATGAATGGTAGATAGATATGTTAATTCTATGTGTTGAATAATGTGAATGAATATATATGACCGATGTGAATGTGATTAGTTCTTGCATCTGCTCAATCTGATCTATTTCGTCATGCTAAGTGCTATTAGATGCTAGATCTGGTTGAATGTTGTGATGCTCTGTAATTAGGGTTTTATCTGCGAAGTAAATACTGGTTAAATATTGATGATCTATATTGCTAAGTGTTGGTTAAGGTGTTACAATCATAGATTGGTGACCCAACTACGGTTGCAGACACTAGAGTCCTGCAACCACCCCTGCCTCTACCTTGGGTGAGACTTCATTTGCTTCGCAGGTGTTGTCGAAAGGGTTGGTAGTTAGGGTTTTGTTGGTTCTCTCTTGAGCATTGAACCCTGGGTCTACCCTTATGCCAACAAATTTATTACAATAATCCTCAAGACAAAACTTTTCATACCCTCTACTCCTATTTATACTAAATCTATATACCCAAAAGAACAATCTAGAGGGAGATCCTTCTATAAGCAGAATATTCTATTAAGTCTTCTTACATTTGAATTATTCTTCCTTATTACTAGGCCTTATTAGTATTGCCCTTTATTACATGGAAATATATTATTCTAATTACGTGATGGGTTAGGGAGGTTAGGTCCATAACACATTTTAATATATGCAAGAAAGGAGAGAAGACGTAGATTGCAATTAGATATTGTATAGTAGATCATGCAGATCGACATGTGCAATATGAATTGTGATGCTCTGATCACAATGCCCTATGCTTAAGTGTTGTAACAGTGTCTTTAGATTCCACCCATGATATTTGAATTTTTTTCCTCTTCAATTTGTTTACATCATTTTGTTTCTTGTTTCTTATTCGTTCCATCTTATTCCCCAAAAACACTAAGATCATCCAACACATCATTCCTATGAAGTCACAAACAAAGCCATTTCAAGAAAATATGAGAAAAATGCATCCTAGCCTTGAGCCACAAGGGAAAGTATAACTTAATAAGTTGTTAGAACCTAGGATAATATTCCTAGTCAAACATACTCAATGCATCTGAAATCATGTACCTATAAGGAATAACAATGGAGACATAAGACTCTATGTTGACTTCAAAAATGTAAATAAGGCTTCAGAGAAGGATAATTACCCGATACCACCCATGGAGCAAATTTTGCAATGTGTATCTGGATCCGAAATGCTCTCATTACTAGATGGTTTTTCTCACTATAACCAAGTTTTGCTTTCTCATGATGACCAATTGAAAACTTTGTTTCGAACTAAATGGGGAGCTTATGCATACAGAAAAATTCCATTCATACTGATAAACGTTGGGGAAAATTTTCAGAGAGCTATGGCCATTGCTTTCAGAGGCTTAATTGGATATTTTGTAGTGATGTACTTGGATGATGTTATTTTTTTCTCCAAAGAGAGGAAAGACCATATAGCCCACTTGAGAAATATATTCAATAGATGTAGGATGTATAACATCTCCCTAAACCCAAAAAAATATGTTTTTTTCAATTAATGAAGGAATAATTTTAGGGTTTATTGTTTCCAAAGATGGTATGATGAAGTGGATCTGGTGGTCCACTTCATGAGAACATCATGAATACAAAACATGTATATAAATACACATGGGGAATGATAAGTCATGTACTTTCGANAATAAAAAAACTATAACATATTATTAAATAATAAGAAATGTAATATACTAGGTATATTGCATATGATAATTGAACCTGAGAGAAATGAATCCATTTCCAAAATCCCTCCTCCCCATAACAAAAAATATATCCAGTCTTTTCTTGGGAAGATTAATTTTGTAAGGAGATTTGTCCTAAGTTTCGCTAAAAAATCGAAACCCCTTCAGGACATGATAAAAAAATGATGTTGAGTTTAAATGGGGAAACACAAGAAAGCCATCTTTTGATAAAATCAAAACAAAAAATAGCACATGCTTTTGCATTGTTAAGTCCTGACTTAAGTCAAGATTTTATACTCTTGTTGGCATAGGGGCAGACCCAGGGTTCATCTCTAACAACACACCAATAAGCCCTAACTATTGGCCCTTTCAGCAACCCCTGCGAAGCAGATGCAGTCTCACCCGAAGTAGCAGTAGGGGGTTGCAGAACACATGTGTCTACAACCAGAGGGAATGCAAGTGTAATCAAGGCAACCACACACGTAGATCTGATTATTTTTTCCAAGCATAAACCTACTTCGCACAATTATATGTCAGATTTAACATACTAATGCATCATCCGAGTAACAGAAGTAAAGAACACAACATCAATCACACACAACACAAGATATACATGGTTCACCCTCTCCCTAGGCCTACATCCACAGAATCGTGCTTTATAATATATTAGGTGAAAGCATAAAGTTCTATCTACACTCTTAGCTTGCAAATATTCTCTCCTTCTCCCTTCTCTTCTCTCTTCTCTCTATCTCCCTTCCCTGCACACCCAACTGCAAGGTTGATCTTCGCACCCAGCTGAAGATCTTACAATACAAGAAGGCTCTCACATGCAACACTTCTCTCTCTCTCAAGATGATAATGAAAATGACTAATGTCCTTTATTTCACAATCGTGAACCCCTCTTCTCCCCTACAGCTTCTTATTTATAAATTAAAATAGCTCACCGACAACCTTAGGCTGAAACCTAGGTGTCAAAACCCTAGATACCAAAACCCTAGGTGTCCATGGATGATTTTAGGGGATAAATTTTGCTCATGGGATAATTTTCCATGGTTTTTCCAAAAACAAGATTCTCTATTTTAAAAATGATTCACCCAAAATTTATAGTATCAAATTATTTGACCTTAAAAATTGCCAAAATTTTATAAAAACTATATAAAATCTTTAGAAATTTGAATATTTTTACAAAAATATCGCCAAACTTTTATAGTTGGAATATGAAGGATTAGTAAGATTCATCAAGGTTTATACATTTTAAAATAATTTTCCATCCTTAAAATCATCCCTGTAGGTGTCTAAAACCCTAGGTCAACTTGACAAGCATTTTTCAGGCTTTGCCAGACTATCTTTCTTTCCTTACCATGAGGTGCTCCAAATCATCCAACGATGGATTTTTCTGCTTGATGATTTGTCCACGATCCATCTTCCTTGTTGATTTGTTCTCCTTGATCCTCTCATCCAACAACTTACTCTCTCACACTTCGCTCCATCTTTTCTGCTCCTTTGGCCACTTCGAACCACTATCAGTCAATGTGTCTTCCACGTAGTTCACATTTCATATTTTCTCCCATAATATTTGGTTTCTTCCATAACCAAGGGTCAACAAGACCCCAACAATCACCTGTGACTCGTCCCGAATCACTTCAGATCTAATCCTTTTGTTTTGCTTCGACTTCAGACTACGCGCAGAAGCCTGTTCTTTATGCTCTATCCTCCCCCATTGTGTGCAGACTGTATTTTCTATGTCTGGTACCCAGTTTCAACTGCACCTGGTGCCTAGAGCCTTTTCCTTATGCTTTTATTGAGAGCTACGAGGCAGATGGTTGTGATAGTACAATTTCAACTGGCTCTCATTCAACAAACCCTCCTTCCATTCTCCATTCAAAGTATTCAACTCTGCAACTCCTCCTTCTGTAACATAGGCAACCTCATATGGCCCAAGCCAATGCATCCTGAACTTCCTTGGATGCTTTATGAACTTACTATCATATACCAATACCAGATCTCCTTTCTTAAAGGATTTATTTTTGATGTGTCGGTCATGGTAGGTCGTTTCTCTTTCCTTCTGCACCTGCTGATGGAATCCTGCAACAAACATGTCTTCCTCTAGTTCGACCAACTACACGAGCCTCTCTTGAACAACACTAGTGTCATCCATATCTGTAAAGGCTAAAATTATCAGACTAGGAACCAAATATTCCATTGATACAACTGCTTCTAGGCCATAGACCAACTTAAAGGGTGTCTGCATTGTCAGCTTCTTGCAAGTGGTTCTATAGGCCCATAACACTGCTGGTACTCTCAAGTCCCAATCATCCATGTTCACATTACAAATATTCGTCAACGCTTTCTCCAAGATCTTATTGAATGTTTCAATTGTCCCATTCGCTTGTGGATGGTAGAGTGTGCTCTTCTGATGATGAACTACAAATTCCTCAGTCAGGGATTCAATGGTCTTATTAATAAAATGTGTTCTTTGATCACTCATAAGAATCTTTGGGCATCCAAACCTGGTTATGATGTCATCAAATATGAAGTGCATAGTTTTAGTTTCACTACAATCCTTGACTTCTCTTACTTTGGCCCATCTGGTCAAGTTCTCTGTCGCAATGATTATGTACCTTGCTCCTGTGCGCTTTCCTAGTCGGTTTATAGGTCCCAAGAAATCAAATGATTGTAAGGTTAGCTAGGGTGCTAAAGGAATCTCATCTCTTCTGGATGGTTTCCCAACTCATTGGCATACATCGCAGACTTTGTGGTAATCCTTAGCATCCTTGTGTAAAGTGGGCCACCAAAGGCCAGCTCTAAGAACCTTCTACGTTGTTGTTTTTCCTGTGTACTGTCCTCCTGCGATGCCCTCATGTGGTTCTGATAGAATTAGTGGTCTCTATGCCTCCATGACACATCTCCTCAGGATCTCATCTGGTCCCATCTTGTATAGTTGTCCAGTTATAAGTGAAAAATCTGCAACGCGAACTACTAGTTGTTTCTTCTGAGTGACTGTATATTTCGGAGGTGCCATTCCTATTGACATGAACTGGACTATCTCGAAAAAGTGATCATCAACCTTTCTAATGGCCAACAACTATGCATTTGACAACATATCCTCCAAACTAGTAGGTTCCTCTCCATGTTCCAACCTCGACAATTGGTCAGGTCCTTTGTTCATTCTCCTTGGCTTAACCACGATCTCAAAATCATATTCCTGAAATAGCAGAAGCCATCTGCATATTCTTCCCCCCAACAATGGTTTGTTGACTAGGTATTTTAGTGTGGAGTGATCAGTGAACATATTAAAGTGTCCTCCCAACAAGTAGTGGTGAAACTTTTGCAACACATACACCATGGCTAACCCTTCTCTCTCAATGGTGGTGTAATTGATTTCAATTGTAGATAGTTTCCTACTAGAAAAGGATAACATGAGGTCAATGTCTCCAACTCCTGTTTGTGCTAACACTGATCCTAATTCAATAGAGAATGCATCGACATGCACATGAAATTCCTTGCTCCAATCTGGGAAAACCAAAATAGACGCAGTAACCATTTTCTATTTCAGTGTGTCTAAGCTCTACTAGCATTCTTCTATCCATTGAAACTAACAATATTTATTCAAAAGCTTCTCCATGGGTGTTGTGATATGTTCATAGACTTTAATGAACTTTTTGTAGTATCTGGTATGTCCCAGCATAGTGTGCATCTATCTGACTGAAGTAGGAGGGGGTAAATCGACTATAATGGCAATCTTAGATGGATCTACCAGCAATCCTTGCTTACACACAATATGGCCTAGCAACACTCCAAAGGGTGAAAAGAAGATGCACTTCTTCAGGTTCAGGGCAATCTGACATTTCCTGCATTTATCCAACATTATCCTTAAACATTCAATATGATTTTTCAATACGCTAAAAACAGTCCAATCATCAAAATATGCTTCCAGAAATTTATGTAAAAAAATCCTTGAATTCTTCGACCACCACCCTAGAAAAGATAGCTGGTGCGTTCTTCAATCCAAACGACATCACTGTGTACTGGTAGAATCCCCATTCTATGGAAAAGGTGGTCTTATGGCGATCTTCTTTGGCAATCCCGATCTGATGGTATCTTGAAAATCCATCTATGAAGGAGTAGACCTCTTGTCCTCCCACATTGTCTAACACTTTGTCAGTAAATGGTGTAGGGAATGGGTCATGAAAACAAGCATCATTCATATTCCTGAGATCTACACAAATATTTATCTCTCCGGTCTTCTTATCCTACACCACCATAGGGCTAATCCATTATGAATATTCAAAAGATTCTA
>JASDQU010406528.1:0-10570 GCA_032191745.1 Picea mariana
TTCTCTGGCTGCAATCAGATGGAAGCAACAACTTCCTGTGTTCAAGCACCCACTTGAACTTCTGAGGACAACAGTCCTCCCGAGCACCTCCCAACCTCCCTAAGTTATAAAAGTAATGAATACACAGACAATTTCTCAGATAAAGCAATTCTTACCTTCCTTTCTTTATTCTGTAAGTCTGATCTGTTCTGCTATTCTACTCTTCGTTTTCTCTTCCTCTGCTATTCTGCTCTGTGTTTCATTTTACTCTGCACATCTGCATCCTTTCTTATCACGCATCCTCCTTTGTATTCTTCCTTACTGTCTCATTCATTTCCTCCTCAGAATAGCTAACTTTGCACAATCTGTCTCATCTTCTTTTATGCATACCTCCCCGACCTTTCACTTCACCTTCCCTCAGCCGAAACAAGAACACCTATCCCTGACAACTGAAACGCTAACCGATTCGTCATCATGAGTCCGTTTTGCTAACATAATCCAAACTCACTAGTTAACTGTGAAATAGAATAGTAACCCTCCGATCAATACTAGATCCAACGGTTCAGATCCAATCGGGATTTCCCACATCGCGATTTCGGCACTCTTGGCGATCAGAGTTTTTGTCACTGAAAAATCCCGATCCCCGAAACTCCGATAGTGACTAGAATTAACAGTCCAGATCACTTCTAAATTTAACGGCTGTGATTATATCGCAAAATTGCATATCGCGATTTCGGAGTTCTTGATGTCAAGAGAATTTGGCATTACAAAGTCCCGATCCCCGATTGCCGATACGCCCTTTTCTCCAAGCGTAGGCCCTCCTGGCTCAACTCTGGGTCCACATGACCATTACCCCACGACCGTGGCCTTACCTCTTGTCGCGGCTCCTCCTATCGGAAATTCAACGCTTGCGATGTCAAAATTCACAAGTCCTCTGGACTCGCGATTCTCCGATCCCCGATGGCTCCTTTCATACGCTATCCCTCCTGATCTTAGCTCCCGGTCAATGTGACCGTCACTCCGTGACCAAAACCTTACCTTGTCGGGGCTATGGGGTTTGTGATGCCTCAATGCATACACCCATGGAATTTCCGATCGTCCAAATTCTGACGCTCCGTTAAAAGAAATCAACGGTCTAGATCTCATTCTTGCTCTAACGGTTGCGATCAAATCGCGAAATCGCATATCGCGATTTTGGAGTTTCTGTTGTCAAGTGAATTGAACATTTCAAAGTCCTGATCTCCGATTCCCAATACTCTACTGACATCACTCGTGGTTTGACACATGTTAAATATTGCCACGTGTCACTCTGATTCGTGACTTTCATGTGCCTGTAATTTTGAATCTGCTTGACACCTGTCATTACCTGGTTGTGCCACGTGTCCATATCTGACGTGAGTTGGATCGACAGTCTAGATCAACTATTGATCTGACGGTTCAGGTTCAGTCGAGATTTCCTTCATCGCAATTTCGGGGTTTCTGTTTTAATTGAACACGGGACTCGTGAAACTCCAATTCCCGATTCTCCGATGAGCAAAACTCCGACGACACTCGATCCTTTGCCACCTGTCCTTGCATATGGATGGTCCCTATTCCTCCGGGATTTCGAGACTTTCGATGTCTCGATTCACTTGTCACCGGGATCCCCGATTTCCTGATGGCCAATATCCCGAAGCCTCACCAGAATGCTGACGCATGTCCTGCCCAGATCAATGGCTAGGATTCTCTCTCCAATATCCCGATGACTTGTTCGGGATTTCTCCTCTGCACAGTAGGAATTAACCCCTGTGCGACTCTTATAGATCCGACGGCTGTCGATTTTTCTTCTCAGATCCTACGGCTCAGATCTGTTCTCCCTCTATGCGTTCCTCCTGAGCTTTTACGTTCGAATCTCTTATCCTGCCATCTCCACTGTTGTCATGAATGACAAGCATTCTCTGTCTGTTCACTGAATTTGCCAACATCTGGGCCATTCTTCCACTCACATTTTTGAGATCTGGAAGAGCATCTGCCCTCGGAAAGTTAAACATAAGTCATGGTTTATTTAGACTGTTCTTCCCAAGCATAGAAGAATAATTTTCCCTGATTTATGAACCTGGACCATTCAACCTAACTGGGCCATTCTTCTGGCACATTTACGAAAGTGATCGGATTCTGTATATGTGCATTTATGAAAGAGACTGACTTTTGTATATGTGCATATACATAAGTCAGCAACTTCCATAGATGCGCGTGCATATACAAAAGTAGAAGGATTACGTATATTTTCATATACAAAATCTGACCACTTATGTGTATATGCATATACGAAAGTCGATCGCTTCCTTATACGCACACATATACAAAAGAGGTATCAACCCGATCGGCGTAAAGGATATACCACTTTGCGGTATATCCTTACCGCAAAGTGATATACCACATGCCTTAAGGACTTGATATTAATTATACAAGAACTCTTTAATTAGTTACCGCAACTCTTTAATTAATTAGGAACTCTTTAATTAATTTGTATAATTAATTATACAAATAATTAATAAGGCATGCCTTAAGGACTTGATATTAATTAAAGACTAATTAATTAGCAACACAAATCACATTTTGTTCCTGAAAACTAAATTGCTAGGCATTAAGATGGATGGAAATGAATCTGTTAGTTCATTTTTGAGTCGCATTAAAGAGGTGAAAGACAAGCTAGTAAATATAGGAGAAACTGTTTCCAACACTAATCTAGTGACTATTACCTTAAATGGTATGCTAGAAGATTATCATATGTTCATAACAGGTCTCGCAGTAAGGGAGAAACCTCCTACGTTTGAAGAACTGGTAGGTATTTTGCTACAAGAGGAAGAGAGGCGCGGGAATCTGAAGCCTCAGAGTAAAGATTTGGCACTGTGGTCAAATAATAGATCTATGAGAGGGAGATCAGGAGTAAGAGGTAGAGGAGGCAGTTCATGGCAGAGAGGCGGTTCATGACAGAGAGGCAGTTCATCACAGAGAAGACAATCTCCAAATCAAGGTATGTAATCTGACATGAATGAGTCTAAGAGTTGTTTTTATTGTGGTCGACCTGGACATATGATTAAAGACTGTCATAAGAAGAAAAGTGATGAGGCTAGGAATAAACCTAGAACACAATCAGGTCATTATGCAGAAAAATATTCAAATCAAAATCTCAGATTATTTAATTATACAGGAACTCTTTAATTAACTGTTGAGTTCTCAATTAAATTATACAGGAACTCTTGAGTTGATTTAATTATACAAGAACTCTTTAATTAATAATTACATTTTGTACTAATTCATAATTATTTTTATTAATCTTTATTATTATTATTATTATTATTATTATTTATAAATATATTATTATACTTATTGTATTTTTTTTTTTTAAATAATACTATATTTTATTTATAAATTATAAATAATGCAATATTTTATTTTTATTAATAAAGTATTATTTTTATTAATAATAATGTTTTATTATTAATATAATTATTAATTATTAATATTAATTCATTATTAAAATGATTGTTGCTATTAATAATAGGTTATTATTAATTAATAAATTTATTAAGAATGACTTATTATTATTTAATAAATTAATTATGTACTAATATATTAATGGTAGTCCTTAAGGCATGTCGGCTGTCAACAATATCTAGCGGTATATGTGATATGCCGGCCATCAATAATAATTGTAGTCTCTGAGATCTTGATTTGAACTTTGCGGATACCTTGATATACCGCAAAGTGGTATATCAATTTCATACCAACCTGATATAAGTGATATACCGCAAAGTGGTATATACCACTCATGTTCTATGAAGTTCCACTCATGTTCTATGATTTGAATAAGGTATCCTTTACGCTGATCGATGTAAAGGATATACCACTTTGCTGTATATCCTTCCGATCGACGTAAAGCAGTATCAACCCGACATTGAAAATGTCATGCATGATATACTGCTTTACCGCTTTTAAAGTGGTAGTGGTATACCGCAACCCGATAATTTACTACTTTGATAAAGTGTTATTTACTAAAAGTGGTATTATACCGCAACCACTTTTAGTAAATACCGCTAATGTGTTTTAAGTTCAAAGCTAATATTATCGGCGTTTATATTATCGGCATGTATTTTCTTTCATGGCCGATACCTTTCGGCGTTATCGGCCACTGGTATCAAATCATTATCGGCTTTGGAATCCATTCAATATGGATTCCAAAGCTGATCATCCCCGATCGACGTCGCATTTCGGGGGTTCATCAATATCATCACTAGCAATAAATAATCTGAGATCTTGATTTGAATATTTTTCTGCATAATGACCTGATTGTGTTCTAGGTTTATTCCTAGCCTCATCACTTTTCTTCTTATGACAGTCTTTAACCATATGTCCAGGTCGACCACAATAAAAACAACTCTTAGACTCATTCATGTCAGATTGCATACCTTGATTTGGAGATTGTCTTCTCTGCGATGAACTGCCTCTTTGTCATGAACCGCCTCTCTGCTATGAACTGCCTCCTCTACCCCTTACTCCTGATCTCCCTCTCACAGATCTATTATTTGACCACAGTGCCAAATCTTTACTCTGAGGCTTCAGATTCCGGCGCCTCTCTTCCTCTTGCAGCAAAATACCTGTCAGTTCTTCAAACGTAAGAGGTTTCTCCCTTACTGCGAAACCTGTTATGAATATATGATAATCTTCTAGCATACCATTTAAGGTAATAGTCACTAGATTAGTGTTGGAAACAGTTTCCCCTATATTTACTAGCTTGTCTTTCACCTCTTTAATGCGACCCAAAAATGAACTAACAGATTCATTTCCATCCATCTTAATGCCTAGCAATTTAGTTTTTAGGAACAAAATGTGATTTGTGTTGCTAGTTTCATACAATGCTTGAAGTGTTGTTCATATTGCAGCAAAGTTGTAGCTTCTCTAATATGTGGAATTATGCTATCTTTAACAGACATGCACAACAATACCTTTGCCCTGTTTTCGTGCTTCTCCCAATCTTGGATCTGTGCTACTGTCACACCGGCAGCCGCATCAGGATTCAATTCAGTTCCCTTCGCAATGTTCCAGACACCATAGCCCTCCATGAGCGTCTGCATCTTGAATTTCCAGTTAATGAAGTTCGAGCCATCTAACTTGTTGGCTTCGTTGAGGTAGGTCTCTGCCAACGGATTCGTTATCGCTGCAAGATATTCTCTGCAAGTAAATCACCGAGGATATGCAACTTTCTGTCGAGTTGTCTCTTGTGCTGAGCAGTCCGTCGTTCTGCCTTCGGATCCACTGATCCAACTCTATCTCTGTTCTCAGCTTAAATCATGCATGCATGCACCCACCTTTAAATCATAACACCACCTCACATGCATATATCAACTTTTAAATCATGCATGCACCTTAATATCCAAAATATCCTCATTTTTAAAAAAAACTTTAATATCCCACATTAAGTTTAAACTTCACACATGCATCCACTTAAAAAAAAAAAGTGAATAACTCACTCTTCACTTAATAAAAAGTATCCACCTTTTTTAATAAGAAACTCAAACTATAACCATGCAAAATTCCACTTTAATATAAAAAAATTATAACTCCCTCACGTTTTGTAAAATTTAACCCCTCCACTATTGGCATGCATAAGAGAAAGTGTGGCAATCTTTTTTTAATAAAAAAAACTCACGCAAACCTTAACACTAGTTTTGCTTTGAGGATGATACAATTCTCACGCGTTTGAAGATGATACAATTCTCACGCGGCCTCCCTTAAAAACCCACGCACCAGATCTAATTAGGATGGGCTCTCTGTACGCTTTGATAGATCCAATCATATAAGATTGGATTTCCAAACTTGAAGCTCACCCTTCTTATAGACTTAACTCAGATTTGCTCACGGCCTGCGCAAATATAAATTTTTGTACTTCAAACTCATGCAAATTGCTGACGGCCCGACATCCAAACTTGCGATTCAAGCTCATGTTGAACCCACGCTGAAAAAACAAACGTTCCTTATGCTATCCACGCGGCCTGCGTAGACACAAGGGTTTCCGCACCTCACCTTGCTGTAGACTGTGAAAATTGCACTTCACTCTCGTGGCTCATATCAAGATAAAATATGCTAAACAAACAACATGGTGAGGCTATGCTCACTTTTCTATTATTCAATGAAGACAGATTGCATTCTTATATAGGAAAAGACTCTACCGAGTCAGTTACATGTAAACCAAAGACAACTAGACTTTTAACAATGAACTGACTTTTAACATGCCTACAACCAACTCTCACAACTAAAGCTTATAACTGGTGCTTACAACTGATGCTTACTCCATTATTTCCAAGTTATTTTCCCAATTTAACTGTCCCATTTTTCTTTTTCTTTCATCAATATTCTATAAGCTTTTTGTTTATCCTTTTCTTGGCGTATGAATCCTCCTACCAGTTCCAAAAGTTTTGGAATTCCACCCTATGACTGTACGATCTCCTTCAACTGGGTAGAATTTATTTGCTTCTCCTTGTCTTCTGTCTCACCATATATTTCTCTCCCCAAAAGATGCACAGCTTCTGTATCAGGAAGCCCTTTCATAGCATAGATTATGGTTTTCACCTTTAACACTCTACGCACATCTATGTTACGTGCAGTGAGAAGCGGCCTTAGCTTTTTTGCTTTATTCATATCCTTGGGCAAAAGTTGCCCAAGCTCATCTTGGCCAAAAACATTATCGATGAAAATAAAGGCGGGCACCTTCTCTAACATCCGGCCCAGTTCTCGCTGTCCATCCTCATGCGCTCTAATATCTGGAACCGTCTCTCCATGTTCCATTAAATCTTTTGAAATCAAACTCTGCAACTCTATTATATTTGGAGTTGAATCTATATTTTTGAACAGTTGAACTTTAGCATATTTACATCCTTGAATGTCAAGGTGTGAAAAGACTAGCATTTTTCTCACTCCCCCATTCCAAAAGATCAATAATTTCTTTGGCTGGCTCCTTAACTCCAACTGTTTCAACAACATTTAACATCAGATCCATGTTTGTAGTAATAAAAACATCAAATTGAATAAATTAATTTGACAATATATTCACCTGCATGTTCCGGATATCTTCTCGACAGAGGCGCTTTCTTACGGTCATTGGCATCCAAAATACAAATTACCCATCTGTGTATTAATTTACCTGTACATGCGACCTATCTCTTGTTTAAAATTATCCAGGTCTTCCTTGTTTACCGAGGCTTTGAAGAACCTGTAATCAGTCAATGAAATTCTATTAAAACCCTGATTTCGCCGTATTGAACATGGGGATGCATTTGACCAGGACGAGGGCCAAGGCGGGGGCATTCTCAGAGAGCAAAGTTAACATTCAAAAAGGACAGACAGAGAAATGCTCCATTAATTATGGAGCAGTGAAGTGGAAGCACACCTGGACCTTTTATATGGCGAGACGTAAATTCTGATAATGGCAAAAGTTTGAGCTGTAATGTGCCTTCGCTGTACTGCTATTTTTACGCAGATAGTTACGCCGATAGGCGTACGCCTATTGGCAATGGGCAGAATTAATGATCTTTTAACCTTATTTAACTTTAAACCCTAATCTGATGGATACACATTCAAGATGCTGGCATATTCTTAGTCGTCCTCCAAAATCAATGAACCAAATTTATTGCTCATAACTTCCTTGCATTTATAAAGACATCCGTTAACATGTTTACCTTTTTACATTTACGTAAGAATACTTAAAAAATTACAGTGCGCATATATAATTGATACGTTCAATGATTAATATGTATGAATGCCACGACCTCCACGCATTACACAGAGCGGCATGCATCCATGTACGGGGAAGGGCGTTTAATAGACAGTTGCATGCACGCGTGACTTGAACCGCCACACATTCTCTGAGCGACCCATACGCATTATCTGAGCCACCCATTCTGTAAACGTTTACCAATTGAAGTTTTTTATTTAGACTCAGTCGCATGCAGCGAAAAGAAGGATTACAGTAAAGAATTACACGTTTGCGAATTGAAGTTTTTTATTTAGACTCTGTTGCATGCAACGAAAAGAAGGATTACAGTAAAGAATTACAGTGCGATCTGTGCTCAAACATTCTGGCCAAAGCAGTCGGTATTACAGTGCGGATCATCGGTATGTAAGAATTACAGTGTTTAAAATTTATTGACAGCCACATGCATGTTACACACAACCGCTTGCACACTAATGTTTTCCTAATGTATATGTGCAGGTCTCTTCAGTATCTCCGCCCTCATCTCAAAGGCGGCAACATCAGTCTTGCACGAGCATTTGATTATCTAACTCGGCGGCTTTTTCTGGAACAGGTATGTACTGAAAAAATTATACCTGCACAATAGTTTAAATTATAAATTATACTTGCACAATATAACGCAGGGGTTTGGAGATGTATGGTTGTATCTACCCAAGAAACGATTCCAATTAAAGGAAAAGCACGCTGTGAAGACAACCAGTGATTGAATTAAATGATAAATCACGCTGCGTAGTTTGGAGATGTATGGCTCTATCTGCCCAAGAAACGATTCCACTATGTTTTCCGATCCATATAACACTTGCCTTGCATTCTTTATTTCTTGAAATCCCTTGCGGCTGTGCATTCTTTATTTCTTTATTGAAATGTACATTATGTCAGGTTCAATTATATGTACTTATTAGCATATAATTACAATCAGTTTGATACAAAATTGTATAGGTATGGCATTATTTGTATTTATGTACAATGTATGTCATGAAAGTTCATATGCAATCCTACGATACTTACTGTGGGCCCACACACTACTGGTCACCATTTTGCCTTAAATGTTACCCCCATTCCGCTCAGCATTTGTGAATCGATTCCTCCCTTAATCGAATCCCTAGCTGTGAACTCGCTGGAATGAAAAATGACTCAGACACTATCACTTGCAAATCATTTAATTGAAACTTTACAACTGTCTTCCACACTTGAGCATACCACGCAGCGTGATTTATCATTTAATTCAATCACTGGTTTTCTTCACAGCGTGCTTTTCCTTTAATTGGAATCGTTTCTTGGGTAGATACAACCATACATCTTCACAAGAGAACCGTAACCTTAATTTTTGAATCAAATGTTCATAGCAAATCATTTATACTAACCATACAGATAGATTAGGATTCGGTTGAATGATTTATATTAATGATACCAATGTCTATTTATAATTTTATTTGTCGCCACCTTTGAGTTTTACTTTTTAATTTTCCTAGCGCCCTCAATCTAATTTATCCTGCAATGAAAGCATGCCCTCAATTTGAATTATTCGGAAATGAAATAATTTAACCACGATTATCAATATTAATATTTCGGATTGTTTCGGTTTATATTCTTCACATTAGATCTATTTAAACCATTAGATCTACTTAAACCATACACCATCTATTTAAACCATTAGATCTATTTAAACCATTAGATCTATTTCGGTTTATATTCTTCACATTAGATCTACTTAAACCATACATCGGATGGACTTTTAACAGACAATTCAAAACCACCAGATTTTCTGTATTACTATACGCGAGCTATTTACAATTTGCAATTAGGTTTAAAATTAGGTTTACAATTTGTAAAATGGTTTTTAGGTTTACAATTAGTTAAAATGGTTTTAAGTTTACAATTAGGTAAAATGGTTTTAGGTTTACAATTTGCAATTAGGTTTAAAATTTAATTTAATGCGACCTATTGGATTTATGCGAATTATTGAAATAATTGTTGTGTTTAGGTCGCATTGTTGTGTATTATTAGGTTTACAACTTGCAATTAGGTTTTGTTATCGCACAGTTTGTAGGATAGGTTTAAGTAGATTGGAGTCAGGGCTCAAACTGGCGTAACAGGAGCTTCCCCACCCACTGTCACCTCGATGGGGAGCTCTTTCTATTTAGGGTGGCTAATCCCAAGGGAGACGTCCCAAGTAATCTGGGGTTCTGAAGGAAAAGGATCAAGGGTTTAAGGTTTCAAAGGTTAAGGTAAGATTTCCCTTCACATATTACTGCCAAGTAGATAGTCAAAGAGAAGATATTCCACTGAAAGGCACCTGTTTGTGAGACAAGACAAATAAAGCTAAAAGAATGTGCTGCAGTGGTTAGTACTTCAAATATTAATGACTATCTTCAATATATATATGAGCAATGATGAAATGTAATTATTGACGAATACAATGATTGCTAAACAAAGACAAATGGCTTATAATACTTCTTCAATAAATACAAAAAGGATACTTGCATTCAATGAGTAAAATCAATCTTAATCACAATACAATAAATTTGCTCATACATAAATATTGTTGCTGCGTCACTATGCTACAAGGGTGACATCAGCCCTATCTCAAGTTAGTTTTAATAGACAATGAGAAGGACTTTTTTCAATTTAAACTTATGAAAGTGATCAACAACTCAAGGTCTATCACTTAGATGACAAAAAGACTCAACGTTTTACACTAGACAAGAGTTCAAAAAGTGTGACGTCATCTAAGGTTTTAGGGTTAGTTTGATAGGTGAAGAAGTGGACGTTTTGCCAAAATAAACCAATGAAAAGACT
>JASDQU010406537.1:0-10631 GCA_032191745.1 Picea mariana
GGACTACCATGGGGCTGATCCATTCATATTCCTCTATTGGTTCTATTATGCCAACTTCCAACATTCGGTCAATTTCTTCTTTCACTTTCTGCTTATACACCAGATTCATTATATAAGGTCTCTGTCTGAGAGGTCTAGCCTCGGGTTTGAGGGGTATATTCATCTCACCTACCTCCCCTACTATGTCTTTCATCTCTGTAAAGGTTGTTGGAAAGAGGTCATTGTATTCGCGCAGTAACTCTGTTATTCTTTTTAATATTTTCTCATCCCAATAGTCTCCAATACTTTCCATTTTAGGATTGTCATTCGTCCCAAAGTTGACTTTCTTAACTTTGAATGATGTAGAAAATGCCTCTGAATCCATAGATGGACCTTCCACCTCTCTTTCTCCTTCAATATCTGTGATCTGAATGTTGCGCGGATCATCTTCATCTGGTGTTTCCTCTTCGACATGAAAACATGAGAGTAACTATTTGAATGTCTGTATGATATGTTGTTGATATTTTGTTATGATTTCAACCTCTAGTTCATCAAAAAGCATCACTACCCTTATCAGCTTCAACACTAAGGCAATGTTTGGGTTCTCATGCTCGAATGAGAAGGTTACTACAAAATTTTGTTGTAATCCTATCTATTTTGTAGTGCCACTACGCATCTCCTAGTCTATGTACCAGTTCCCCGGGATCCCTTCCAATGTATGAATAAAGTGATGAGTCCATTCCTCTGGTGGTGTCATCTGCCATTGTGTTTTGCACTTCTCCAAGTGTTCAATTGGTGTTCCTTTCCTATCATACTTCTGCATTGTATTACTCCCATGTTCTGCGCCAAATCTAATGCGCAGTAGTCGTTTACACTAATACCAGTCCTGAATTGTTTCTTTATGCGCACCCCACCATATTGCAGGTGTTTCCTTGAGTGCAATATCTAGGGATAACAACCTCCGATTTTCCACCACTTCCTCCTCATATTTTTTCAATAATTCCTCTAAGTCATTTAGCCCATGAAAATCGGGAGGTTCTCTAATCTTTGTACCAACCCATCTTACTGTGCAGTCTATTCTTGCGCACCTCCTTGTGGAGACTTCATGTAATCACTATTGCCAATTCTCCAAACCTGTGTCTGAGTCGGAAGCACATGATGTAATGTTTCTCCAGCTGAGTACCCCATCTGCAGTTGGGTTGACATAATCCTCTTCTCGCGCAATGTTTCTGTACAACTAGTTTATATATTCCATATCCAAACAAGTCGCCTCTACAAACCTTTCTCCTTTTTAAGGGATCCAATGGTACGATGACTCTATATTCACCTAATTCAAAATTCATTTTCCTTGTCTTCAAGTTGATTATAGCTTAGTTATCAAATACCCAATCCAATCCAAGTAATGTTGGGTAAGGTATTGTGCCATCTACTATCTCTATCACTTCAAAATCTGCCATAGTGCGAACTCCATCCAAATCTACCATGACGCCTTTAAGCCTTCCAATTGGTAACACTTTGCGTTGATTTTCTAGTTTCAAATGGACAAGTGAACAGCCTAATGTGGTTTCTCCCATACACTGCCATGTCTTCTTAGGTAAGACATTTACTTCAAATCCTAAATCCAGTATAATATCTCCCATGTTGAAATTCTCAATGTTGGCATTTAGTCTAAATTCTCTTCTTATCCTTCTTCTTGTATGGAGATGATTAACTGTTTTCTTCTCTAACTTCTCTTCTACCTATGTATTACATCTTTCTAGTAGATTTTGTAAGATCTTAACAGATGATGGATCATTCAATAACTTAGCATAGGATTGCAAAAAATCCTTTATGGTACTTATTTGTTGTAAATGTTGTCCTTCACTGGTATGGTCCATCGAGGATGGCATCTCGTACATTGGTGGGTTCTGAGTTTGTTGCATGACTGATGTAGACGCAACATTCTTCTTGAGAATATCATGTCTGGCCTCCTTAAATGTTTCATTTTCTTTTTGCACATCAAACTTCTTTTGTGGCTCAGTATTCTTCTTAACCCATTGATGTTGGGTTGGATCTTGCTTTGTTGCATCAACTCTTGTCATGGCTCCTCCTCGAGTTACTGTATTGTTGTTTCTCTCATCATCACTGGATTTTTCATAAATCCATTGGACATGCTAGTTGTTCTGGTTCTTTTTTTCCTGGATCTTTCCCAAGAGTGTTGGGCAGTCTTCTGTGCGATGACTTGTTGCACGACAGTACATACATGTTTCCGGTGGAAGTGGAAAATCCCTTGCATAATATCCTAGTTGTTGGCAGTTGTGGAACACTATTGTTCCTCTTCCTTATCCAAATCCTCCTCTGCCTCGTCCTCCACCTCTGTATCCACCTCGATCTCCTCGTGGTGTGTTGTATTGGGGTACCTGGTTATACTATGCAAGGTTATATTGTTGTTGCACGTTATTGTATTGCAGTTGAGTATTGTTGTATTGTGGTGGAACTTGGATGAACTGAGGTGAAACTTGTCCTATCATCATTTCTTCTTGCACCATGTATGTGTTTGAAGTTATTTCTCTCATCAATTCCAGTGTTCTATAATCCTTATCATCACAACCCATTGATTTGAAAAAATTACAATATGAACTTTTTGGTATTGTCTTATACTTTTGCATCATTGGAAAATGATATGGATCATGCCCTTGTGTCTTACAAATCTCGCACCATGGTCCTCCTGTTGGAAAGGGGTTTGGCACCCCTGTTGCCAAAGACTACTCAAAAGTTGGACATTTATTCTTATGGTGTCTTTCTTTCCTGCATAACATACACCAAACAACTTATCTTTTCTCTTTTCTCTTATTTTGGTTAAGTTGAAATGTTAGATTCTTCAAATCCTCCTTCAACTCCTCTATTGTTGGATATGTATGTTGATAATGGTTCTCTTCTAGTTGCAGGGATGCTTGCAGATCCTCTGCCTGAGTTTGGAACTTCTTATTTCTTAAAGGATACTTCAAGTGTGGTAACAATGAGTTCACAAATATGTGTTGATGTTGCATGTCAGTAATTGCATATTTCAACTTACCTTTCAGACGTTTGAACCTCTGATAAATCTCCCAAACAGACTCACCAGGTTTCTTCCTAATTTCAATTATTTCATTCATGTACTGGTCTTCTGAGATTGATTTCTGAAACTCATTTACCAGTATTTTTTTTACGTCTGCGATAGTCTTTGGTACTCCCTGTGGATTATTTGCATCCAGGCTCATGTACCATTCTAGCATGTAGTCTCTTAGTGTGATATCTAACTGTGTGAGATTTGTATCCTCATCTATGATTTGTTTTGCTTCCCATATCTTCTCACAGATGAATAAGTGCTTTTTAGGGTCCTTTGATGCCTCTCCCCGAAATTCTGGTAATCTAATTGTGGGATCATGTCCTACCATTTTGAACTGTGTTGAGCTACTGCCTTCATGCGATGTAGATAATTGTTACTCCCTAAACTTGCTCCCCGGGTTTATTTTCCTTGAATTGAACCTTGTTCTGTTGTTCTTCTTCCACTAAAATTCGGTTGTCTAAACACTGGTGTTCTTTCTGGTGTATTAGTCGCACATGGGGTTGTAGGTTCCACACTGAAGGTGATCTGGATTGGAGTTTTGCCTTATGTTCCTGACCCTGGACCTCTTGTTTTTCTTTTGTATGTTGCGCATATGATTTCCTTAATATTCTCCATATCCCAAATATTCTCTACCTCTTCTTCATCACTCGCCAAGCCCTCTATGTCAGTTATGTCTCTCTTCTTGTTATTCATTTTATATTGGTAAGGTATTCCATTGCGTGTCTTTCCAACCTTTTCCATTATCTACTTATATGGTCACCTTCCATCATGATTGGGTCCATTGCCTCCTTTCCCTTATCCATCTCCCTGTCCATATCTCAACCTCCTGTCAGTGCTGCCCCCCCTTCTCCCATGGACACATGAAATTTTAGCTGTCTGATTCCATGGTGATCACATTATTGTCATACAATAAAATCTTGATTGAAGTATACAACGATCTGATGTACCTAACTCTGGCTCCCTTTATAAAATCATGCTATGTTGCGGTGTAGGACTTCGCGGTATCTACTACAAATTCAATGATAAACCCGGCAACAATACTATCTAACCAGAAATCTATTGCCTGTGTGAATTTGTTATTAACTTGTTGTAACTGCACGATCTCCACAGGATTCCACTCCAGCTGTTTGATCCGATTCGTAGGGTGGTTATCCTTTAACCTAAATAACCACTCCTGCAACAAATGTAGTAAATCACAGAAAAAGACCTCATGCAAGTCGTTAAACACATATTTGTCGAGATATTTGTGCGGTGTTAACTTGGGGTTTCTGTTGTCCTTCTGCACAAACTCAAGTTCCTTTGTTTTCAACCATATTTCAATATCTCCCTTCGTTGGATTCCATGGCTGGAACATTCTCTTCTATACTTTCATCCTCCACACTTCTCTTCCACAGAGCCCATCCACTCAATCCTGTGCAGTTCCAGCCGGCAACAGAACCATTTGTTGGCTTACTCCTTCTTTAGCTAACCCAGGTTCTTATCTCAAACAGGTTTCCAACAAAACCATCAAAACTATCGACCCTCATGGTAAACGAGAAGGCAACGCTGGGCACATGGTGCACAACACAGTCATTTGAGATAGATTTTATGGGGGACTGCAATACTCAGGTGTTTTCAATCTAGAAATGAGTGGGGATTGTGGTTGGGTTCTTTCTCCTTTATATATTATCCTTTTTAATCATTCATCTACTTCTATTATTCATTCATCTTTAACCCTGTGCATGCATGCTAATCTAGCTACTTTAACCATTCATTCTTAAGATAATGATCAACAGAAAAGTAAAGCATTCAAACTAAATCACATAGAACACAAGGTTTACCGTGGTTCACCTCCTCTCGGGGCTACGTCCACAAAGATCTAGCTTATCTTCTCTTTTATTTATCCAGCTGCAAAATTTTGCGTTGTGCGCATTACATCTTCAGTAATACAATTAAAATTAGGGTAAGTACCCTTTGTGAGGCTGACTATATCACACCAGGCTCCTCAGCTTGTGACCTAACCCTCAAGGACTAACTTATTCAATTCTACTATAAGAATCATAATCAACTTGCTTACAATTATCGACTAAACTCTTGAACCTACTGAACCTCTTTCCTAGACCTCTTAGGTCCTTATTTATACTACTTTTTAGTCTTGTATATGTTACAATCTTTGTCAAAAACCCTAACCCTATCATGGCTAGGCCTGTCTGCCTGCATGCCACGTTGTTTTTCCTCCTGCATGTTGCTTTTCCTTCTTTTATCGCATGTTGTTTTCCTGCCACCTATTGCACATGCTTCAAAATTAGGTCTTTCTCTTCAAAAATAGGTCTTTCCCAAAACAGATCTTTCTCCCAAAAATAGGCATGCGCCCAAAATAGACTTTCTTCCCAAAATAGGCCCGCGCCCAACAATTGCAGAGATTTACATGAGATAAATTGGCAGGCTACATGGGGTGCTTAAGGAAATTGTTTATGACAGAGATCCCAAGTTTATATCCAAATTTTGGAAGGGATTATTTAAAGGATTTGTGACAAATCTAAATTTTAGCACACCATATCACCCAGAATCTAATGATAAAACAGAGGATCAATCGGGTGATTGAAGATATGCTGATAACGTATGTCATGGACAAGCCATCAAAATGGAAAGATTATTTACATTTAGTGGAGTTTTTTTTATAATAATGGGTATCAAGCATCTTTAAATATTAGCCCATTTGAAGCATTATATGGAAGAAAGTACAACACCCCAATGAGTTGGGACAACCCAACAGAGAGAGCAATGGTTGGCCCAGAATTACTCAAAGAAATGGAAGAGAAGATGGTGAAAATAAAGAAAAATTTTAAAGGTGCTCAAGACAGACAAAGGAAAAATGTATAGAGAATTTAAAATGAGTAAATAATGTATCCATCTATGTTCACACCACCTTACTGAAAAAAGCTAAAGAATATAAATATTATCTGCCCTCATTGCTTATGAAAATGAAGACATGAGAATTTGTCATTATGAACACTATTAACTTTAGATGTAAGATATTTTCTATGTATGTTGCTATTAAATTTAGATGTTGTTTGTAAATTTAAGTTTGAACAAACTCATGAAAAATAGCTAAATTTAATGGAAATTTATTAAATAAATATGGCTAAATTTAATGGAAAATTTATTAAATAAATGATTTTGTTAAAAAAGGATTAATAAAAAATATATATGATTTTGTATAATGAAAAAATGTTAGAAAATTCATTTTTTTTAAATTAAAAATAGTATATTAAATTAAATTAATGTTATCTATGTGTGTGGATGGTATCATCCTAAGTATATGGTTAAACTACTTCTAATTGGTTTACTATAACCTAGGCTATCTGATTTGTCCTCCTTAATGGGCGCCAATGGATTGTTCTTCAAGGTGGAAATCAAAGCCCACAATTAATCTATGGGTTATTAAAGGTTTTGAATAAGGTTAGTGGGGCCTAGGATTACTAGGGCTAAGGTTAGAAGCATAAGTAGAGGACACAACTTTTATGTAGTTCCACCAAGGCAGTGCATATATATATAACGATTGGTCTTACTCCAATAGAGTTGTAGAGTTTGTGAAGTTACCTTTCCACAATAGTTTCTATGGCTAGTACCAACCACACTATATTTTTGCATGGGGCATTGATAAATAGTGGTATTCTTTCATCCTATGTCATCTACAATGGCTTATATGTTGGATTTTAACCATCAAGTTTACATAGGATTGATGACAATGATTTAGAGACTATATCAATTGTATTTTTTTACATTTCCTTGATAGGAATCAATCTATCCTACTAATCAATCATTGTTAGAGGAGATTTGACAAAATTCCTTGCGAATTGTTATAAGTAAAAAAATGTACCTTAGTGTTTGCAATGAGAGACATCATAATTGTGATATTTATACCATGATAATCAAAGTATCCTTGAGCACTTAAGCATCAATGTTCCCTCAAACAATGGAATGCGGTGGTAAATCTTGATCTTGTAGGGGTTTTGACCATGAAAAGAGAAATGCATGCTAGTTGGGTGTTAGAGGTGTGATATTTACCCTTCAAATAATTGAATGTTGTTATTGATCTTAACCTTGAAAGGGTTTGAACTAATACACTAATTTAATGTTTCAAGGGTGGTTTGGGGCACTATTCCTCTTAGTTGACCTACAAGAAAGTTAATATCTCATGTTGCTTCAAAAGAGTCTCATTAATCATATTTTGCACCAATTAGTTCAATATATCATGTTGCTTCTCATAATTTACATGACTTGGATGTCAAGTATAGTTGATTTGGGAGAAAAGGAACCACCTTATGATTTGGGAGAGAAAGATCAATCCTATGATTTGCCAAAGAGAATTACAAGAATTTTCTTAATATGATGACGATGTTCAACTTTGTCAGTATGATGATGATGTTGTTGAACATTCCCTAGGTTCATTAAAATCTATGATATGAAAGTATATAAATTATATAGACTCTATTCTCTAGGTTCATTAAAATCTATAATATGAAATTATATAGACTCTATGATATAATGAAAATAAAAAAGTTATATAGACACTATTATATAAAAACATAAGAGTTATATAGAGTCTATGATATGAAAGCATAAAAGTTATATAGACTTTATCATATAAATATAATGATGATATTCACCATTCCCTAAAATCATTAAAATCTATTATATAAAAATAGAACAATTGTATAAACTCTATCATATAATGATGATGATTTTTACCATAAAAAGATCAACAAAATTTGACAAAAGCTAACCATAAGTTTTTATATAAAATTATTTTAAAATAATAAATATTTTTTTTTTTAAACAACTCTCATACAAATCTCTTTAACACTGTTGGAAAGAACTTAAAAGCAAAGAAAAGGTCGTGGAAAATTATTGACTCTCAAGTTCCCTGTTCACATGTGGTATGCTTCCAGGAAAGCTTACTTTCGTTATTTATAAATAAAATTCTCAATTACACATTTTCTTTCCATTTCTCAGTTTTAAAGAGAAACTTTAATTTTTGAGAAAAAGAGAAATCCTATTCATTTACTTCCTTTTCGCACACTGCTACAGAGCAACTTTAATTTTTGAAGAAGGGGAGAAATTGCTACATTTGTCAAACTTACTTTACATACACAATTAAAGGAATAGCAAATTCACTTTAACAGATCTATGTGGATTCTCATTCAAATTTATCTCAACTGTACCCAACCAAGCCAAATGATCTTGCTGAGCCTTAGGCCTGTAGAATGATAGGGTCCACATAGTTGACTCCTTTGGGATCATAAGGTACCAATGACATATACACAGAAGGAGCCAAAAATAACTCACAAGTGGAGTTCACTCTAATTCCTGCCTTACTCCTCAAGGAATTGCAGTAGCAGACATTGATAAGACATCTTCACATATAACCTTTCAAAAGGGAAAAACATTGGACCAATCACAAATATTCCTATGCTTATAGGGAAAGATTCCTCACACTGATACAAGGAATTTGAAAATATAATAAATGACCTGCATGCTAGTTCTCGGTTGTCTTTCCTTAACTTTCATGGGTATGTTCACGTAGACATTCCAATCCTTGTTTGTTTCCTCTAAAATACAAGATCGGAAGCCTGGAGTTTGGCAAAATTTATGCATTTCTGTGTGTCAATTTCTTCAAAACAARGGACCAAGTCCAAGCTGCAACTAATTATTTCCTGACAGTTATCAAACATACAAGATAGAGTCTTTAAAGTCTTTGAAAAAAATATGCAGGTCTGTGTCAATTTCTTCAAAACATTGGACCAAGTACAATCTGCCATTAATTATTTCAAGACAGTTACCAAACATGCAGGAGTTATGAGTTCTTAGAACAACAGCATACCAACTTGTGCCGTGAAAGTATATGAAAGTCTCTGTATGCTTGGGTCAGAAGCGAAGCCAATGCCAGCGAAGGCTTGACAGACAACTTCCTCATATCTATCGATACCAACTCCCCAACCATTCCAAATCCATGCAGCTGGAATAAGATTTGGTAGATGAAAACACGCTGTCATAGCGGGGTTAGAACACCTTATAGATTGACATAATCGGTTTCTGAGTTCATTGATCCACAAACAAAAGCAAAAAAGGTTTGATCACTGCTGCTGATCATGGGAAATGAAAGCAGCCAGCCATGATCATGACTACGGTAGTATATGTAGGTTTACTACAATTTTGACCACCTTCTCTATATTAGTGCAAGTATGAGTCATTTAGTGTCTTAAAGTTGTCATAAATCCAATGCCCAAATGTTTTACATAATCTACAAAACCTCAACAATAAACATCTTAATAACCTGGCCAAAAAAAACAAAACATGTAATTAAACTTTTAAAAAAACACAGGTTGTTAAAAAAAAGCATGTTGTTAATTAAACTCAAAAAAACAGGTGGTTGATTAAACTTTCTTGAAAGAAACTGTGTGAGAGTTTATGAAAGTTTTGAATTAAAAGCAAATTATTACTTAAACTTTTTTTTTTAAAAGTGTGAGAAACTTTTAAAGTTTTAAATTAAAAGCAAATCATTTCTTAAACTTAAGAAAAAAAGTGTACGAGAGTTTATGAAAATTTCAAAGTTTTGAGTTCGTGAGAGAGTTTATGAAACTTTTCAAGCCAGCCATGATCATGACTACGGTAGTATATGTAGGTTTACTACACTTTTGACCACATTGTCTCTATTAGTGCAAGTATGAGTCATTTAGTGTCTTAAAGTTGTCATAAATCCAATGCCCAAATGTTTTACATAATCTACAAAACCTCAATAACAAACATCTTAATAACCTGGCTTAAAAAAAAAAGCATGTTGTTAATTAAATTTTAAAAAAACAGGTTGTTGAATAACAAACATCTTAATAACCTGGCTTAAAAAAAAAGCATGTTGTTAATTAAATTTTAAAAAAACAGGTTGTTGATTAAACTTCCTGAAAAGAAACTGTGAGAGAGTTTATAAAACTTTTAAAGTTTTGAATTAAAAGAAAATTATTACTTAAATTTTAAAAAAAATACTGTATCAGAATTTATGAAAATTCAAAGTTCTGAATTCCTGTGAGAGTGCATAAATTTCAAAGTTTTGAGTTCCTGTGAGAGTTTATGAAACTTTTAAAGCCAGCCATGATCATGACTACGGTAGTATGTAAGTTTACTACAATTTTGACCAGCTTAGTGCAAGTATGAATCATTTAGTGTCTTATAGTTGTTATAAATCCACTGCCCAAATGTTTTACATCATCTACAAAACCTCAACAATAAATATCTTAATAACCTGGCTTAAAAAAAAAAGCATGTTGCTGATTAAACCAAAAAAAAAGTTTGTTGTTGATTGAACTTTCTAAAGAAACTGTGATAAATATCTTAATAACCTGGCCTCCTAAAAAAACATGTTGATTAAACTAAAAAAAGCTTGGCCTCCCAAACACACATGTTGATTAAACTAAAAATGCTTCTTGTTGATTGAACTTTCTGGAAGAAAGTGTGAGAGAGTTTATGAAACTTTTTAAGTTTTGAATTAAAAGCCTATTATTACTTGAACTCTTTGGAAAAAAAA
>JASDQU010406539.1:0-10631 GCA_032191745.1 Picea mariana
GGAAGATGAGTCTTTTATACAGAAGCATCTAGAGTTACTCAAGCATTGCAGACAACACTTGTCTCAAGGGGAGGGGCATGTTAAGCCCTAATATTGGCTCATTACCCCTTAATTGGGGCATATTACATCAGTAATGTTATTTTATTTATGTCGGCTTTATTCCAATAGTTGTAATTATACCTCCTAGTCTCCTATATATACCAAGGAGACATTTTCATTTGGAGTCATATTGTACTTGAACATTTATGTGGGGAAAAGGAGGTTTCACCCTTGAAGAGGATTATTATCTGAAATTATCTCTTTTTCAAGGTGTTGAGTACTTATTTTGAGGTTTTTCTATGCTATATTGATATTTGGTTCTTAACATCTAAGGAGAACTTTGTCTGATTCATCCAGTTCATTTTTCTCTCCCTACCTATCGTTCACAAGATGACATCTAATGGTGGCTCTAGTGGCACTTGAGGTGATTCTTCATATCAACCTTTAGCTTCGTCAGTGATTGGTAGATTGTATAGTCATCAAGTCCCTATCCAATCTACTACAAACCCCGTCAAAGTCATAAAAAAGTATGGGATTTTTTAGTTTGAAGAAGATGCTACAACTACTATGTGGCATCTTTCCTCCCCTCTTAACCTAGCACCTTCTACTCGTCCACTTGATAAATTCAAAGAGAATCTCCCTAGTTTTTCAAGGAATAACACAGTCACTATGATTGAACACCTGGTGGTATTTTATAATGCCTATCATAACATAGGAGCCAATGATAATGACACTTGGATGTGCTTATTTTTCAATTCCCTTGAAGGGAAAGAAACGGTCAATTTCTTTGAACTTACTCCTAATATTCTTTCCACTTGGGAGGAGTTAGTATATTGGTTCAAGACTAGCTATGGGCATTCCAAAAGCCCAGCCGAGAAATTATGGGATTGCAATAACATTGCTTATTAAGACGGTGAAACTATCAAGTCTTTCAACTTGTGTTTCACCAAAATATATAACCAAATTCCTGAACTCATTCACCCTCAGAACCAAGCCGCTTTCATGCATTATTATAATTCTCTACCTTCCCCCTACCATCATAGGCTTGAGGAAAATTCCATTGATAACCTCGGTCCTACTTTGCATACTTGTTTAGAGTATGAAGAACAACTTGAAAGAACAAATCTTCCTAAGGGAGACTCAGTTAAACAAATGAACATGTATGCCTTCTTACAACTTGTACATGACATGAATAATTGAATGATAGCGTATGAGCAGAAAGGAAATGTCCCCTCACTTACACCTGGGGCCTCATTTTCTTCTTCACTTCCCTTTAAGAATCCTTATGAAAATAACTGTCAACCTAAATCCATCATGCCTCGTAGTTGGTGTAAATTTTGCGAGGAACACCATGAGGAAAGTACATGTGAGGTAAAGAATAGCGCCAGAGATAAAATATTTGGTAAAAGGACTGAAACTACTATCGGTGTTCTATATTTTTCACAACCAGAGGATGCTATGATCATAAATACTAGGAATAAATCCTATCCTATGAAAGGTAAGTATGATCCTCCTCGAGCTTCTTCTAGCCCAAGCTCATCTTCACTAGATGCTACTATTTAGGTTTCTAAGGATCTTGATAGTCAAGGAACTTCCTCCCCTCTTCCCTCTTCCAAATACAACATTATCAATCAATTGGCCCATATTAACGCTGATGATACCCTCCTGGACATGGTTGTTGTCATTGAGCAACAAAATCATTTGAAAAATTTCATGGAAGGAAAAGCTTCCATTGTATCCAATCTCTCTGAAGAGGTATATGAAGAGGATTCAACTATAAATAAAGTAGGTGTACATAATTTTAAACACCCTATAAAAAATCACCCATTTTTTATTTCTGTACATATTATGGACAAAATAGCCCATTGTTGTCTCATTGATGGAGGTTCGGACCCAAGTGTAATGTCGAAGATTATTATGGAAGAGCTAGGCTTGTCTTTTATAAATGAAAATTCCAAAATCATGCTCTCTTATAATAGCTTATAACAATCAACCATAGGTTAAATCAAGGATGTGACCTTGGTTTTGTGCGTGCATCCTGAAATAAGAACAACCATTAATATTCAGGTAATCGATATGCCAGTGAGTAATTACTCGATCATCTTATGAAGATATTGGAAAGCTACAATGGGTGGATGCCTCTCACTCGACGCAACACACTTATCTGTTCCTCGGAATGGTAAAAAAATCATAGTCCTAAGGGAGGGAAGGATTTCACATTATATAGAAAGTGTCCCATGGCCTAATGTGAACTATATCGAGGAGGACCTACGAGTGTATTCCATCTTTGCAGATGAGGACAACACTACCTTGGAACAAATCGACATAGAACATGGGATGTGGCATATGAATTTTTATGGTTCATGCTCCAATGAAGGAAACAAAGATGGTATTATCTTGTACTCTCCTATGGGTAAACTTCATAAATTTTCCTCTAGGTTAGAGTATGCCTGCGCAAACAATATCACTAAATTTGAAGCATTACTGCTAGGCATTGAAAATACCTATAATCTAGGTTGTGGTCACCTTATAGTTTTTGGTTATTTCGAACTTGTTGTAAACCTTGTACGCAAGATATATTCTCCTAGAAACAGGTTAATGAAACTTTACACCCAAATTGTTTGGGAACTTATCTCGAACTTGTTATATTTCAACATCACTCATGTTAAAAGGGAATTGAACTTAATGGCTGATAGGTTAGTTGTTTTTGCAAACTCTCCTACTCGGCAACTTCTGACACAAATCCCTGATTGCACCTTTCAATCTTTGTATCGTCTACATATCCTTGAAAATGTAGAGTCATGGAAGTTCTTCCCTAGTGATGAGAGCATATGTTCTTTCATTCAAAATGAACTTTATAATCCTAAGGAAATTATATAAATGGAAGATAACAAAATTATGAAGGGCTTGACTCCTCTAGAAAGTTCATTTTCATCGAGTGATGTAGGCAAAAAAGAAAAAAATAAAGAAGAGGAGTCAAAAAGGAAAGTTGGTGAAACCATTTCCTTGAACATTGGAACACCCGAGTGTCCAAAGAATGTTAAAATGGGTGCCCAATGTTCTTATGAAAAAAAATTGAAGTTCACTAAGTTGCTTGGTGAATTTCAAGATGTTTTTGCTTGGTCTTATGAGGATATTCGTGGTTTTCATCTTGCTCTTATAAAACATTCCATTCCTATCAAGGAGGCAATAAAACCAGTTAGGAAAAACAAAGACCCATTAACCCTGCACTGGAAGCAACTATTCAAATGGAGTTGGAAAAACTCTTGAAGGATAGGATAATTTTCCCCGTTAAGTATTCTGAGTGGGTTTCTTGGTTCCCATTCGGAAAGAAACATGCGAGATTATATTATGTGTTGATTTTCGTGCATTGAGTAGGGTCAGTATTAAAGACCATTTTCATATCCCTAATATGGAAATGATTTTGCATCAAGTTGCAGGGTCACAGATGATGTCCTTACTTGACAGTTTTTCTAGTTACAATCAAATCAAGGTAAAGAGGACATATACATATAAAACCACTTCTATTTCACATTGGGGAACTTTATCCTATGAACATATGCCCTCTGGCTTGTCTAATGAAGGTGCCACTTTCCAAAGAGATATGAAAATATCTTTTGATGATTTGATCGAAAATATCTTTTGATGATTTGAACAATAAAATTATTCATATTTATCTTGATGACTTAACTGTGGATTCTAAAAACCGATCAGATCATTTTGGTCATCTTAGAAAGATTCTCATGTGATGTAGGAAATTTGGCATTTCTTTAAATTCTTCTAAGTCTATTTTCGGAATTACCAAGGGAAAACGCCTTAGGCACATTGTCTTTGATTCAGGAATAAGCATAGATTCTAGAAGGATTGCTGCTATCCTAAATGTTCCTGCTCCTACTTCCAAAAAGTAGGTTCAAGCCTTTATGGGTGTTATCAACTTTGTCCGTAGGTTTGTTCCTTATTTTGTTGTAATGGTTAATCCAATTCATAACCTTCTTAAGAAATATCGCTCCTTTTCTTGGATAGATGATGTCAAAAATGATTTCATAGGGACCAAGAAGGCAATCAGTTCCACACCGGTTTTGGCGAAGCCAGATTTTGAGAAATAATTTATGATATATACTAATACCACATAGGAAGCAATTTCTGCTATCCTCATGCAATGTGGTGACCAATATAATGAAAAACCAGTGGCTTACATGATTCAAATCTTGTCAAATGATGAGTTTAAATAATCTTTTATTAAAAAGAATGCTTTCTCTCTTGTTAAAGATATTGAAAAAAAATTGAAAAATTTCACCACTTCATCTTAGGTAAACATACTTTGGTAAAAGTCCCTTTACCTATTGTCAAGTTTTTACTCTCACAGACTTATCTTTCAGGAAATATTGCACATTGGATTGCCAAGATCCAGGAGCATGATCTAACCATCATTAGTTCTAAAACTGTCAAGGGATGTGAATTATCCCTTCACTTAGCTCAACATGCGAAAACAAGTGAAGAAATTGATGAATAAGATAGCTCTCTATTAGCACTGTTTTACATTGACAATCAAATCCTTCTAGTGGATGAGCATCCTTGGTATAAAGATATAGTTTATTACTTTCAAAATAAAATATGCCCAGATAACTTAGATACCCATCAAAGAATAAGGCTTCGTCTCGAATCTTCTAGATACGTCATTATAGGAGACTTCTTGTTTAGGATATTTGCCAATGGTATGTTACTTCGTTGTGTGAACAATGAGGAAGCACAAAAATTGTTACAAGAGACTCATGGTTCTTCAAAATCTATTATTCATGTAGGAAGTCACTTTTTGGCTAAAACCACTACTTTTAAGATTATCAGGAAAGGGTACTACTGGCCTTCAATATTTTTTTATTATTATATTTTTTCAATATCTTGTGACAAGTGCCAGAAGTTTGTTGGGAAAGAACATCTTTTTGTTATTCCTTTACAACATGTCCTCCCTGAATTTCCTTTTTCAAAATGGGGTTTGGACTTTATTGGTCCTATTAATCCTCCATATTCAGCAAGGAAAGTTTTTATCTTGATATCCACAGACTATTTTATGAAATGGACTAAAGTTTTCCCACTTAAGAATTTGCAGGATAAGCAAGTGATTTATTTCCTAGAGACCAATATTTTTCCAGATTTGGTCTTCCTTTGGAAATTATTATAGACAATGGTCCTGCTTTTATTTCTACTAAGATGACCTAGTTTTTAGCTAAATTGGGGGTTAAACATTTTACCTCATCAACTTATTATCCCCAAGGAAATGGGCGGGCTGAGTCTACCAACAAGAATCTGGTTAGAATTATCAAGAGGCTCATTGAATATAAGCCTCGTCAATGGCACACTCTCCTCACTTACTCCCCTTGGGAAGATCTCACTACCACCAAGGTGAGCATTGGTTGCACTCCTTTCCATCTTGTTTATGGTCAAGAATCCATTCTGCATACAAAGTTGGAACTCTCCTCTCTATGGTTAATGAGACAGGTTGAAGAATTAAATTCTTTTGATGTCTCTCAAAGAATGAATTCACTTTTGGCTTTAGAGGAGAAAAGGGCATTTGCCTCGGATAATATTAAGAGAAGAAAATAGACTGTTAAAATATATTTCAACAAAAGCATCAAGGCTGTCAAATTTAAGGTTAATGAGAAGTTATTTTTGTTGGATTCAACTCATGCTGATAGAGGAAGAAATTCAAAGTTCCAAAAATTATGGTTGGGTCCTTTTAAGATTTCTTTTGTCATGGGTGCAAATTCTTATACCTAAAGGACTTACAAGAGCGATTGTTTTCCTATAGCACCAATGGTTCCCACCTAAAACACTATGTGGAACCAACTTGAAATTTTAACATTATATGGAATGTTTTATGTATATTAGTTTTTTTTATTTGCTTTGGTTTTACATTTCTGTTATTTCATTTCTTCTTATTTCAATTATGTTGTTTCATTTCAATTATGTCATTTCTTGCTATGTTGTTTCTTTATTTGACTTAATTTCCTATCAAAATAAAATGTTTGATAAGTTTTTCCACAACGATCCTATTTTGCAAAGTATTTTTAATCAATAACAATTAGGTTACACAACTGTCATGATTTTCCCCTTGAAAGCATCATTGAAATTGTTATTTTCTTCAAATGTTGTTATATAAGATAGTTGGTTTTACCCCTTTCTTGTTTCCTTTTCTTCCATCCACTCCTATATTCAAAAGATCATACCCAAAAAAAATTCTCCTTGAAGTCAAGAACACTTTATGATTAATCGAATTATTATTCTTACAAGGATAAACCCCCTCATACTTAACACTTTCCATGAGTTATCCCAAAAATCCCAGTCATTTTTCCCTTAAATCCGCTCACTTTCCCCTGTTGCATAATCATCCTGATGTATATCTTCTTGATCTGATGTTTAAAGAGTTTGCGGAACCAAACAATCTGAGTTCTTAATTTGTTGTAAACAAATTTCCCTATGGAGTCACCAGTTTTTTGACGATTAAAATCGTAACGATGGATTTTTCCCACAAAGGATTGCTAAGCATTATTATTTATGATAATAAGATTTAACTAGTAGGTGGGACCCCCTTGTAGACTAGAGGCGCAAATATAGACATGTTACACTTATATTTTGTTGTTGTTATGATGTTTCCTACATAGTCCTATACATTTGATGATGCAGTCTTGGTTTCATTTGATATGACAATTGGGTGGTTGATGTGTTGTTGCTAAATGTTGTTGATATTTACTTGCGATACAAGGTAGTGCCATTGGTATGAGGATTATGTTGTTTACAGGTGCTATGTTATGTTATGTTATAAAATTGATTACAAATCCATATATGATTTATGCAAAAGATAATAAATTGGGAGCTTGATCAAAAAAAAGGAAAAAATAACCCGTTTTTTAATTTCTGTAAAGATTATGGAAAAAATAGCCCATTGTTGTCTCATTGACGGAGGTTCGAGACCAAGTGTAATGTCGAAGATTATTATGGAAGAGATAATCTTGTCTTTTACAAATGAAAACTTTAGAATCATTCTCTCTTATAATAGTTTACAAAAATCAACCATAGGTGAAATCAAGGATGCGACCTTGGTTTTGTGTGTGCATCCTGAAATAAGGACAACCGTTAATATTCAGGTAATCGATATGCCAGTGAGTAATTACTTGATCATATTAGGAAGAGATTAGAAATATTTAATGGGTGGATACCTCTCACTCGACAAGACACACTTATATGTTCCTTGGAATGGTAAAAACATCATAGTCCTAAGGGAGGGAAGGATTTCACCTTATATAGAAAGCGTCCCATGGTCTAATGTGAATTATATCAAGGAGGACCTAGGAGTGTATTCCATCTTTTCAGATGAGGAAAACACTACCTTGGAACAAATCGACATACAAGATGGGATGTGGCATATGCATTTTGATGGTTCATGCTCCAATGAAGGAAACAAAGTTGGTATTATCTTATACTCTCCTGTGGGTAAAATTCATAAATTTTAATATAGGTTATAGTTTGCTTGCGCAAACAATGTCACTAAATTTGAAGCGTTACTGCTAGGCATTGAAAATGCCTATAATCTAGGTTGTGGTCACCTTACATTTTTTGGGGATTCCGAACTTGTTGTAAAACTTGTACATAAGATATATTCTCCTAGAAACAAGTTAATGAAACTTTACACCCAAACTGTTTGGGCACTTATCTCGAACTTGTTGTATTTCAAAATCACTCATGTTAAAAGGGAATTGATCTCAATGGATGACAGGTTAGTTGTTTTTGCAGCCTCTCCTACTTGGAAAATTTTGCCACAAACCCCTAATTGCACCTTTCAATCCTTGTATCGTCCACATATCCCTGACAATGTAGAGTCATGGTGTTGGCATGTTTATCAGGCATGTGTTCTTGTCATTGATGGTAAGATCAGAGTATGCAGTGATGGCAAAACAGGGACAGCGTAAGTTCATAAGAGAAAGTGCAATAGTGCATGCAGTGTGCAAGAGTGTGCTTGCTCATTTGATGGAAAACAGGTAGGCAAGGAATATTAGCAGTGCAGGGATAATGGCATGGAAATATCAGAAGCATAAACTCCATTTCGGAGTTTTGGATACCAGGAAATTGAGAAGTCAAGAGTTGATACTCTTCAACACAAGAGCCCCGGAGTTGCGAAATCCGGAATCCTGAAATCCCGAAAGAGGCACATCAACAAGAGTTTTGAAGACCGGGAAATAACTCCATTTTGGAGTTTCAGATACCAGGAGATTGAGAAGTCAAGAGTTGAGACTCTTCAACACAGGAGTCCCAGAGTTGCAAAATCTGGAATCCCGATATCCTGAAATAGGCACATAAACGAAGAGTTTCACAGACTGGGAAATAACTCCATTTCAAAGTTTTGGGTACCGAGAGTTGGAATATTCAAGAGTCTTCATCATCAGGAGTCCTAGAATCGCGAAATTAGAAATGCCGAAATCCTGGAAGAAGGAGGATGATTTCGGATATCGGGAGTTGGGTATGTCAAGAACTCTTACTATAGGAATCTTGAAGTCGCGAAACCCAAAGTCGCGAAATGCGAAATCGTGAAATGTCAAAGACTCCATACTAGAGGTTCGAATACTAGGAGTTAGAGATGTCAAGGAATCTCACGACGGGAATCCAGAAAATGCGAAGTGTGAAAAACCGAAAAGTTGAGATGACTCCATTTTGGAGTTTCGCAGACCGGGAGGTAGAGTTGTCAAGAACTCTCATGTCAAGAATGACGAAATCACGATGTGTGAAATCATAAAGAGATCTGGACCATCGAATCATCTAGGGTGTGGACCGTTGATCCAACTCCATTTCGGAGCTTCGGATACTGGGAGTTGGAAGAGTCAAGTGACGAGACTCTTCATCGCAAGAATCCTGAAAGGCCAAAATGGAAAGTGCCGAAATGATTGGAGCTAGTGCAACCAAGCTCCATTTCGAAGCTTCGGATACTAGGACATGGAGCATCAAGAACTCATCACCATAGGAATGTCGAAGTGTCAAAAAGAGAAATCGCGAAAGCACTATATGGATAAGTCACCTCTCGTAGTCACATGGTCGAAGAGCTGTAGAGAAAAGTTTGAAGTGACAAGATCCTTTTTTCAGAGTTTCAAATATCGCAACTTGGAGAGTTGAGATGCCACACAATAGGATTGTCGAAATGTCGAAGTGCGAAATGGTGAAATGAACGCAAGATTCAATGAAGTCAATTCAATGGTGTAGATGAATTTGAATAAGATCGGAGGGCTACTGTTGCACTTCACAGTGTAATTGATAGAAACAGCTGATGGTTTCTGCCAGAAGATGAGCTCGTCTATGATAGAAAAGATGAAGAGTCTCAACTTCCAGAGAAGCTGAGGAATCTCGAGATAAAACCCAGTGATGATGGATGCGTGGGTGAAACCGACAGAGAATCTGAAGAGTTACCATGATGATCAGGCAAAGCACTCACAATGAGAAGGAGATACAGAACAGAGAGAGACAACATGGCACACAGGAGATGGGATAGTTTTGGAAGAGTGAAGTGGCAAAAATACCCCAATGTGGAGATTAGGGTGGTAGAGGATGCAAGAGCAAGAAGCATATTGCATGCACAAGGTGGATAGAGAGTATAAGAATGTTGAACAAAGAAGAAATCATGGTTGCGGTTGAGTGTGATTGAGGTGGGAAGAAGGAGGCAGAGCACAACAGAAGAAATGTACAGAAGGGGAATGGTGAATTGAAGGAACATGGCGTAGAGAACACAAAAGGAAAAAGAACAGAAAGCGCAAGGAGTGTGCAGAAGACACTGATTCAGAAAGAGCAATGTAGTGTAGCAGAACAGTGATAAGTCTGGTAATCCAATGATAAATATTGTATCACTGCGATAACTTTCATTAGCAAAAATTTATATTTCAGGGTGGTAGGGAGGTGCTAGGGAGGACTCTTGTCCTCAGAGGTTNTTAGGGAGTTGGTGCTTCCTTCTAGTGGGTGCTAGAGAAACTAGGGAGTTGGTGCTTCCTTCTAGTAGGTGCTAGAGAAAACAGAGAGTTGGTGCTTTCAGCAAGTTGCAGCTTGCAATACAGAGGTTGTAGCCTCACAATGATTTGGATCTCATATGTATGATAATGTATAGAATGTAAATATTACTTATTTTTACCCTTTATGGGTTTTCTCAAGAAACATTTGTCTTCATATATTTCATATGTGAAAATGATGTTGATTTTTCTATTGCTTACTTCCCTGCATTATTGTGATTGTCATTAAGTGCTCTGCAAAGAATTTAAAATAAGAATTATTGTTTAAGCACGGTAACTATTGATTCACCCCCCCTCTCAGTTGTCCAACATTTAGTATCAGAGCCAGACCCTTTTATCTAAGGGTAGATCCTATAGCATAAACATGTCAAGCCATGAATGAAATTTAACCGATAAGGCCCCTCTATTCAATGGAACAAAATTTTCCTTCTGGAAAGTTAGAATGAGAACTTACATAATGGCTTTAGGTGCAGATGTCTGGGATGTCGTAGATACTATTTATATAAAGCCAATTGTACTAGCTAATAAGGATGACAAGCTAGACTTTAGCTT